>PVKM010036661.1:0-14714 GCA_004027735.1 Carollia perspicillata | reverse complement strand
TGGAAGCTCAGCATCCAGCTGAAAAAGAAATGAGGTTTCCTCTTCGTGTTTTGCAAGGAAGAGAGGATGAGCAGAGCCATCAAAGCACACCATCCTCACTGCAGATGAAGTTGTGAGCAAGGGAAGGAAAAAAATTCCATCCTCTATGGTGCCGTATTTTCTCTCTGTAACATCACCTCCTTTAAAACTATCAAAGCAAAACGTGCCGTCCGCGGCAGTTGCGTGTCTCAGTGCTGCTGTATGGAGAGCCCTCCTACCCTGCGAAAGGGCATTATTTCTGATGTTGAACTCCTTGACCTGAGAATCTTTAGAATTATTTCACAGCTCTCTCTTTTTTCAAATTATACATAACGTAACCCAGAGGAGGAATTCTAATTTTCTTCTCCCCTATTATGGGAAGAGAAGAAAGTAGCAAAAAAAAAAAGGAAAGAAAAGAGGGAGAGAGAGGGAGGGAGGGAAGGAGGAAGGGCAGGACAGGGTGAGAGGAAGGAAGGAATCAATAAAAATAAGACAGACCAGAGACAAGTGGTCCCTAAGAAATGCTTCAAATAACTTCCTACCTGTCCCCACAGGCTGTTCATGACTCAGAATTCCAGCAACCATACATGAATCATTTGGACAGCAATGACTTACTATTAAGGGAAGGAGAACACTGACATTTATTGAGCACCTACCACATACCAGGCACTGTGCTAAACTTATCATCTCAGTTAAACCTCACGGCTTTCCTTCAGAAATGGGCATCTCATTACCCTAATCTTCAGGTGCAAAAGCACAGGCCTGAAAAATTCAGCGACGTGGCTGAGGGTATGCAGACGCTGTACTGTTGCTGATGCTACTATGTTCCATGGCCAACACAGTGTGCTGCTTGGAGGGATTCCAAAGAGGTGGAAGGCTGGGCGCACCCTCCGGGAGCTCAGTGCCTTCTGGGCTGGGAGGGAAGATCTGGGCAGTGAAACGAGAAGCGGAAGAGAAGTGCCCTGCAGCTTTACGTTTCTACATTTTGGAGATGGCCACTTGTTACTTGTCCCACATGCCACCTGGAGGCAGGATGCCGACGTGGGCAGTGTAGATTTCAAGAGTGCTGCTTCGTCAGAGTGAACCAGGCCTGTCCATGCCATGACACAGACCTGCCCCAGGAGGCAGGGAAATGCAGTCACTGGGGCTCCCCCACCGTGCTGCCTGGGCTTCCTGGGGCCCAGCACGCTGCGTCCAAGACCTCTGGAGTCAGCCTGCCCCCTTGCACACTTGCAAGTTTACAGGTGGGAAACCTAAGGGCCCAGACACATGACTGCCTCGCCAGAGGTCACACATCTGGTAAGTGGCAGCCCAAGAGTGGCCCCAGGTCACCTGGCTCCAGCCAAATCTTCCTTTATGCTTCTCAGGCCTCTTCTCAGTACTGGGCTTCCTCGTCTTTCTCTAAATACTGCTCGGGTGAGTTTGATTTGCTCATTTATTCATTCATTCTAGAAACCACCACCAAGATCCTACTTTGTGTGGTCCTGAGGCCTGCAGGTTCTGCCCCAGATCAGGTGCCCTCACAGATGTAGCTGATGGTGGGTGCTTTGCAGCTCTTGCCTTGGGCTTGGTTTCGAGTTTTGCTTTAAGTTTAAGTTATTTTGTTCCCATCTCTTCTAATTTCTTTGGAAGCTGTTCTCCTTTTTTCCTTGGGGCCTTCGACACTAGAGCTCAGACTCTGAATGGCGCCCCCTGGGGGTGGAGCTTGGAACTATTGGTCAAAGATACCCCTGCCACCCAACCCAAGGAAGGGAGTGAGGGATTTAGGCAAATCAGTCACAGGACTGCCACTGCGGAGTTCCTGCAGTAGTTAATTACACACCTCCGTTCATTTACTCCTCACAGCAACCCCTCAAGTCAGTAAACAATCCCCATTACTGCAAGTGAATAAACCAAAGCTGACATGATCAGTTTTTGTGCAAGCCACACAGCTTACCATAAGGGATGGGCCTGCTCGGGGAGATGGGTTTCCATCGGGCCAGTCTGATTCTTGCTCCCATCTGAGCCTCGCCTGGGTTGAGCACCGGGACCCCTGGGACCTGCCCTGGTCAACATCACTGGGCCCCCCTGGATGTGGGTCAGAAATCAAGCCTCAAGTTCTCTCTTGGCCTCCATAATCAAGTTCAAAGTCACATTTTTATCTTGAAGGAGACCTTAACAAAGAGGCTATGCCTGGCGCCTCCGCTCTCCCTCTTCTCAGCAGAGGAGACACAGGGCGGGCTCCATAATTCATGGGGACAAAACCATTACATGGGTTGACCTGCGAATTCTGTCAAGAGCTTTTCTCTCTGGTAATTGTGAAAGTTAATACAGTGCAGGGAAGCGCTGCGCTATTTGAATTTCAAATGTGGCAAAGCTGCTCAAAACATCCTGGTGAGCAGGCAATGGGATAGCTCACTTGCTCACTATCCCTACTCCCATCTCCGGCTTGGGGTGCAGGTTTAAGGGATTCCCAGGCAAGTACCAACATGAAGAACCAGGAGGGGCTTACGGAGTCAGCCTAAAGGCTGCATCTCCTCTTCTTAGCTGGGCAGCAGATGCCTGAGACCATGCATTCTGTTCCTAAATAAAGTTCAGAAACAGACTCCGGAAAACAGAGTGTCCTGGTTAACTGAGGGAGCTATGAGAGTTGGAGTGGATGAGCACCTTTCAGAGAATTCAACTATGCACTTAAAAAGCCTACTCTTTTAGAAATTGTAAAGCTGTTATTTGGAAGGCATGTTCCAGAGCATTATATCATTGAATCTTCCCAACAGCCCCCAAGAGTACAAGTTATTCTCCACACTTCCAGATGAGGAAATTGAGGCTCAGAGAGGTTTAGTGACTTGTCCAGAGCCACACAGTTGGGCAGCAAGACAGCTGGGATCTGGACACTAATCTTTAGGACTTGAGTCCAGCCTCTTCCTGCCACCCCATGGCTGCTGGACACTCCATTTGACAGAAGGCAATTCTTTTCTCTGGGATTAAGGATTTTGTTGGCATCAGTGGTCACTCTGGGGACAGACACAGAGGCTGCTGAAGCCCAGGCTGAAGCTCTACTGACCCCAGGAGGGACCCAGGAGCTGCTCTGACCTCCTCAGGGTCACTGGGGGTTTGCCTCTCAGGCCACATGGTGGGACACAGGGGAAGAATAATCCTGGTCTTTGGGGTGGTTCATTTATTGTGTTAATACTCTAGCACACACTGGGTTCCAGGCTCTATAGTTTATAAAACTTGACCAAAGGTGTGCCCATTTCCCCTTGCAGTCTGCATGGCGTTAGGCCCTCCCATCCCCAGACTGCCCCCTGCCCCGACCCCAGCCACCACAAATAAACCCTCCATTCAAGTAAATACAGTGCACTTGTTATGGAAAACGGTAGCTTCAGAACAAGTTCCCTGGACCACCTTTCTACCCAGACTAACCCCCAGTGCTTCCTATCTAGAAAACCCAGAGCCGAAACCGGCTCACCTAAAAGAGCTCCCTGCTGCCCACGACTCCCCCACGCCCCCAAAGCTCTGACTCTTCTTTATTCACATAGCACTCTGTTTACTCTGTCGTTTTTGAGACACTTTCTCCTGTCTGGAATACTTTCCCGTCTGCGGAAGGCAGGAAAATAGCCCCCAGACAGGGTTGGAACCTGTGGAGCTGCTCTTTGACATGGCAAAAGGGACTCCGCAGATGAGGGTAAATGAAAGACCCTGAGATGAGGAGATTATCCTGGATTATCTGGGCGGGTCCAGTGTAATTATAAGGGTCCTTATAAGAGGGAGGCAACACTGTCAAAGACGGAGAAAGAGATGAGATGACAGAAGCAGAGGTCAGAGAGGGAGATTTGAAGATGTGATGCTATTGGTCTTAGAGATGGAAGAAGGGGCCACAAGCCAAGGAATGCAGGTGGTCTCGAGAAACTAGAAAAGGCAAGGAAGTCGATTCCCCCCAAGGCCTGCAGCAGTCAGGCAGCTCAACCGACGCCTTGATGTTAGGGCTTCTGACCTCCAGAACTGTAAAATAATACCTTGATGTTATTTTAAGCTACTAAATTTGTAATAATTCTCCATGGATTCTCTGTCTTGCAGTTGGGTTTCTAGAAACCTAACCCCCACCAAGGTCTTTGCCGAAATGCGACCTTTCCAAGGTGACTTTTCCTGACTGCCCTGTTGAAATGGCTACTTCCTCTGGCCCTGCAACTCTCTGCCTGACCCTGTTTTTGCTTTTCTCCATAGAACTTATATGGAATATGATTTAGCTGATTGATTGATTTTCTGTTTTCCCCACTAGAATATAGCTCCACCAAGGCTGGGACCTTGTTCATGACTGGATCCTTTTGTTCATGCCGAGGCTACAACAATGAAGAAAACATAGTAGGGGCTGAATAAACAGTTGGTGGATGAATGAACGAGTGAGTGAATGAGTGAGTGGCTTGTTCTCCCCGTCACACATCTCCCTAGCTGACTCCTGTAGTGGCTTCCTGACTGGCAATTCCCCCCACACCTGGGGGCAGCTTGGGTCCCTCTAGTCTCTCCACCCTGCCTGCTGTGTGGTCTTCTCAAGTTTTTCCTTTGCTCTTAAGAAGCCTAAATGAACAAGTCATGCCATTTTGTTTTCTGCAGCTCCTTCTGACCCAATGCATTCCACTCCTCTGTGGTTTTGGCTGCCCTGGGAATCATGTCCAGGGATGTCCAGTTTTTTGGCATCTCTGCACCACACTAGAAGAAGAGTCGTCTTGGGCCACACATTAAACACATTGCAACACGTAATCACAAAAAAAAAATCTCATAATGTTTTAAGTAAATTTATGATTTTGTGTTGGGCCACATTCACAGCCATCCTGGACTGCAGGTGGCCGGGCCACAGGTTGGACACCCTGGGACCAGGGCTGGGGAGAAGGTCTCTGGATGGTAAGCAGGCCACATGCCCCATCCCCTCCTCCATGCTCTTTACTTAAGAGTTCTCCTGGGCCTCCAGGAAGCACAATTATCTGGCAGGATTTACACGCTTTAAGCTTTTTATGAGTCCCTGATCACCTATCCTGGAACCATTACTAACTGGGAGGAAAAGAAAGGAAGAAAAACCAGGGGGAAAAGAAGAACTTATAGACCTCTTTATTTGCCATTTGATTTCCTAAAATTTTGGAGCCCTGTGACGAAAAGTGAGCAGGTATTAAAATAATTGGCAAAATAAATAATATCAAATAAGCCTTCAAAAGCAATCCTCACAGTTAGCAATACACAATGAAGCAACAACGCCCCCACACCCTCCCCCTCCCCTGCCCAATGTTTGGCTTTGAATGGGCAAAGCAAGGAATGAAATCTACAGCGTCTCTACTTTTCAAACACAAATTAGGTCACAGCCCAGAAAGGGGAAAGTGGTTAGAGCAAACACTCTATTAAATTCTAACAGGATCCAAATGACCTTAAAAATTCCTTGCCTAATTGGAAAAAAGGGATCCAAAATAAAAACACTCCCTCATTCATCTCCTCATCTGACCATTTAGCTAATGTTTACTGAACACCAGCGATGCAGCCCATGGTGGACTCTGGAAAGGCAAAGATAGAATGACCCCTCACTGTCCTCAAGAGTAACAAGAGCATGTAGACCAGGAGTGTTTCAAAAAATGGATTCCAGGGGCCCCATTCCAGACCTACTGAAGTCAGAACTTCTTAGGGTGAAATCAGGATTTTGCATTTTAAAAAATATGTTTAAAATTTTTTTCGATTGCCGTTGACAGAGGTAACATGGACGGACCTAGAGGGTATTATGCCACGTGAAATAAGTTAGACAGGGAATTCATACATGCAGGGGAGTCTCAAGTGTGTATGAATCTTCACTTAAAGACTGAGGACCCCTGACCCACAGGAGCAGAGGCCGATTCTGTCCCTTCCTCCAGCGCCCAGCTCAGGCTCTAACAGAAGCTGGAAGGTACACTAGCCAGTCGGCAGCCTTCAGGCTGAACCCTCGTTGCCACAGCACTGCCTAACTATGATTTGGGAGAGTCACTCCCAATTCGGAGCCTCTTTCTCATCATCTGTAAAACAGGAGAAATACTATAAACTAGCAAGGATTTAAAGAATTTGTGAGAACTTGGAAGAGGTTATGAGGGCACGCCCTTGGCTTAGGGTCCAGCTTGGTGTCAGCATTCTCTCTACACAGCTGAAGTTCAAGTGCCATCATTACAGACACAGTTCCAGGCTGGGGGGAGCAGTCGTTCTCATGGGGAAGAGTTTATAAAAAACACGTGAACAAACAAACAAAAGCATCAAGGCTGGGCTAACTGCTGCGACTGAAATAAAGGAGGCACGGAGACAGAGAACAAGGGAGGACCCTGGCTGGAACGCATGGCGGGGAAGGCCTCTCTGAAGACGCAGCAGCTCAAAGGAGGCTGGACTGGGGAGCAGGGTTCGGAGACTGCACCTTCCAGGCAGAGGGAACAGCATGGGCGAACTCTCTGGAAAGCAGGTGTGAGCTTCAGGTGTCTGTGGAACGGAAAGAGCTCAGTGTGGCCAAGTGGCGAAGGCAAAGGTGTGAACCTGGAAGGGGAGGCTGAGGTCAGATGATAGACTTACAAGCTGGGCGATGGCAGAATATTGAACGGGCCTTCCCAGCATCAGAATGGACGCTGCGCACAGCGCTGAAGCAGGACCCTGGAAACCCCAAATGTGCCAGGTATTGACCCTTTCCTGCTGGATTACGAGAGGCAGTGGGGTCTCAGGTAATGAGCCAGACGAGACTTCTAAAATGGGTGTAACCTCACCAGTGAATACCAGCTAAATACCAGGCCATCAGATAGATCACATGAAGGCATTTAGATTGTATCCTAAGCACAACAGGAAGCTGCTGATGGGTAAAGCGACAGGGAAATAATGCCAGCAGAATGACATTTTAAAAAGCCCACTCTGATTTCTGTGCACGGATAAACGTCAGGGGCCAGACAGAGTGAGGGGAGGTCTCTTTGCTGGTCCAGAAGAGATGGGGGGCTGGGGAGGGACAGCGGAGGAGGGGAGGTGGGGCCAGTTGGTGGTTCCAGCCCCGCCCATGTGGTACCCAAGGTGCACTGGAGCTCGCCCCACCAATGGGCTCAGCAGAGGGGACGTGCAGCCTGACCATTCCGGCCAGCGTCGGACAGACAGGCAGAGGTGAGCTTTCTGGCCTGCAGATGCCTCCCCGGGAGTAAGAGCCTAAGTTGGGAAATGAGAGGCTAATTGGTCTGAATGCTTCCTTCCGCATTACGAACAGCTCCAGAGCCGAAGTTCAGACCCAGCTCGTGTCAGACCTAGACAACCAACCTTATTATTAAGCCGGGCATGTCTGGCGAAGGTTAAATCCTGGAAGAAGAAAAACACAGACGTCTGAAGCGCTGTTATCTATGAGTTACAGCACCATTAAAGACGCGCCATTATTAGCGTTTCATGTGTGTGGATGACTGTCTTTACGGGCGAGCAACAAACAAACAATTTGTTCTTCAAGAGACAAGTGTTAGCCACACTTCCGTAGCTGTTGACAACCACCGGAATGAAATAAAGTGCGTGATGCCCGATGCGTGCAAAACACATCGCCATTTGCTAATTGCCCAACGTCGGCGCAGGCGGCCGTGCTTTCTTCCTGTGAAACAGATATTAAATAATAATGTTTTGAAAGGTGACGTGATTGCTTGGCATTCAAAGTTATTTCACCTGGAGCAACTGCCTCCAGAGGCAGGCACCTGCACCCTTCTGATATCTGAACTTAGTTTTTCGTCAAGATTATTCCTACGAAGGATCTTGTGCTAATGGGTCCGTGTGTCTCATCTTTGGGGATGCTAAATTGAACGGTCAGTACCTCGAGGGGGCAGTTGGGACGGTGGCAGCAATTTACTGGCTAAAAAGAGAAAGCGAGAGAGACGTCCCCAGAGGGCTGACACCTTTTATTTGTTGGAAGAGGTGTCCCCCACAACCTCCCGAAGCACAGATATTTGCATTTCCTGAGCACAAAGCCCTGAGCATGCAAAGCATATTCTAATGCGTCTCCAGGGCAGCCGGAAGAGGGGCAGGCTCCATTCAAGTGTTCAGACACTGCTCAGTCTGAGTTACACACCACACACACCTACAGGAATCCATCCTGGGCTTCCGCACAGTTGATATAAGACCATTTTTAAAGTCGATCTTATTTCAGTGGCCCAGAAAGGTACAAACTGATGACTCTCCATGCTCAGGGGAATGGCTCGCACACAGTCCCCTCCATGCTTGCCAATGCGTGAAAAGGGGGGTTTGTGTGAAACCACCCCCTCGTCAATCACCCTTCATGTTTCCAGAAAATAATAACATCACAGAGTTCACAGTGACTGTCACCCAGAGCAGAATCAGGGACACAAGAATGACTCAGTGCCTGCAGGGCCTGCTTGTGTGACCTTCAAGCTGAGCTGGGCCCAGCCCGCATCTCTGGGTCACCTCTGAATGCCCTTCCCCCCGTTAGAGAATGTCCTCAAAAGAGACCAGCTGGGGCCAGAGGAAACAGGAAAAATGCACACCAGTTCCTGCAGTTGTGACTGAGCAATTCCCATCAAGGTCAAGGCTGCTTGGGGGTAGTCCTGGGGTGACAGCAAGAAAAGGCAAACAAACCCTGTACCCACTATAGTAGGTTGAATGATGACCCCCAAAAGATAGGCCTACCTCCTAATTCCCAGAACCTGTACATGTGTCCTTATTTGGGAAAAGACTTTCTATAGATGTAATTAAGCTACAGATGTTGAGATGAGGAACCACCCTGGATTATCTAGATGGGCCCCAAATCCAATGAGAACGGCAAGTGTCCCTGGATGAGAAGAGCAGAGAGAGATTGGAGATGGACAGAGAAGGGGAGGTAATGTGACCATGAAGGCAGAAACTGGGGTGATGTCGCCGCCAGTGGAAAAATGCTGGCAGCCACCAGAAGCTGGAAGAGGCAAAAGAAATAATTCTCCCCGAGAACCTCAGAAGACTACTGTCCCACTGACCCCTTGATTTTGAATTTCTGTTCCCAGGACTGTGAGAGAATGAATTTCTGTTGTTTGCAACCGCCCAGTTTGTGCCTATGTGTTACAGCAGACACTAACAGGAACCTAACATCGTCCCCAGAGGACGTCACCCAAAGGACCTCAGCACCACCTGCAGCCCAAGCTTTCTCAGGAAGGCTCTGTGGACTCGAGGAGCTCAGGGACGGATTTGAACCCTCAAAACTACACACCAAGTTGTGTGACTGGGAGCTCATGCATTTTTGAGGGGAACATATCCATAGCTTTCATCAGGCTCTCACATGAGACCAGGACCCCAAAGAACGTCAACTCCACAGATCTCCATGAAGGCTGAGAGCTGTCCACGGTCACACAGCTATCGTTCATCCACTCGCTCACTCTAGCAGTGACGCCACAAGGACTTACAAAGCACCTAGTATGCACCGGGTGCCACCTGTGTGCTAATTAGCAGAGCTACATTTCCCACCACACACTGGAGAAATACAGACAGAGACTAACAAGTCTGACACTTGGGTTTCCTGCCCACAAGGCCCCAATTCCTTCAGGTCTCGGCTGACTGCTGCATTCAGAACAGCGTGGCAGGCGGGATAAGCCTCCCGGAAGCTCTGAGTCAAGTCATAGTCTTGAACATGTTACTGTGTGAAGCCCTCGCATCCTTAGAATGTTCCAGATATTCTGATATGGTAACCATATTTCTGCCTGCCTGTCTCACGGAGAAGTGTCCCCCAGTCCTTGTGCAGACCATGTGACCGCATCCGTGGTGGAGGAGACACAATCCCAGAGCTCACTGCAGCCCACACGCAGACCCCCAAGCCTGGCCTGTCACACAACCATCAGCCTTTGATTAAGCCTCTTCAGTTTGTCACGTCACACCTGCAAGGGGCATGTTTACGCATCAGGAAGCTGCATGACAACAGAGGTCCAGTGTCATTTCTGAGCTCTCTCCTCCTGGCACACCTGGCACCTTGGAGGGTATCTGGTAGGTGTTCCCTGAATGAAGACACGAGCCGTGAACTACCCCCTTTCTCCTCGCCTTCCACTCAGCGAGGAAGTGGGTGCAGAGGCACCCGGCAGGAGGCAGGCTGCGTTTCTGAGGAAGACGCCCTGGAAACACGGGGGAAGATTTCAGAGTCTCTACCTGCACCGTCCACATGTGGCTGATTAAGTTTAAATTATTTAGATTTTCTTCAAGTTAAACATTTAATTTCATAGGCACAGTAGCCGTGTTTCAAGTACTTCCTAGCCACACGGGGCTGATGGCTATCATGCGGGACAGCGCAGCTCTGGAACTTTCCATCAGTAGAGGACTATGCCTTCAACTCTAGGAACTGCATCCTGGGGAAATAATAAAGGAGGAACAAAGTGTCCTGCGCAGAGGGTGCCATTTAAAAGAAGGGAAAGCTGGAAACACCCCAAGTGCACATAGTGGGCTGGCTGAGCAAGCTACATGAACATGAAGGGAAAGATAAGGACACCTCACACTTGTATTTACCCACTCCGCCCACAAATACTGATTGAGCACCTACTGTGTGCCAGGCCCTGTGTTGCGTATGGGAGATAGACGCCGCACAGGGCTGAGAAGGCTTCTGTTGTTGTGTCCTTTTATTCTAGAGCAGGAAGCAGACGATAAACACATCGATGAATGAATAAAGAAGATTATTTCAGAATGTGTTAAGTATCACCAGAAATTAAAAAGCTTGAAGCCACAGAGAGTGGCGGGGGGAGGGTGCTATTCACAAAGTGTTCTCATGTGCATACTCCCCTACTCTTGGAGACCTGGTGGCTTCTCTCAGAGGATGTGGGTTGAAGTCAGGGTCTGGGAATGGGGTCACACAGGGTCAAGTGTAAGCAGGTGGAGAAATGGTCGGTGTGCACACAGCAACAACTGGAAGAGAATTCAAAGGTGCCTACGTTTATATATATATTTTAATCCTCAGCTGAGGATATTGTATGTTTATCGATTTTTTTAAGAGAGAGAGGAAATGAGAGAGCAAGAGTTAGAGAGAGAGAGAAACATCGACGTGAGAAACATTCATTGGTTGCCTGCCATGTGGTCCCCGACCAGGGATGAACCCAAAACCTTCCGGTGCACAGGACCATGCTCCAATCCACTCGGTCCCCTGGCCAGGGCCAGAGGTGCCTACCTTTAATTAACATCTGGCTAGTATGGTTTTGGTCTGCTTGTTACTAATAAAGCTGTTCAAGTTCATAGTTACAAAAAAGAAACTTCAGCCAAGTCTGAAGTGCTCCAAAATTAGGGCCATGCCAGTGTATTCCTAGAGGACAAGGTGGCCGCTAGGGATAGTGCTGGTCACACTCAAGAGCCAAGTTGCAAAGACAAATACCATAGGATCTCACCTACAAAAGGAACCTAATGGATAAAATAAACTAATTGACAAAACAGAACCACAGGCATGGAAACATGAAATGGACTGACAGTGACCAGACAGGAGTGGGGAGGGGAGAGGGGGATAAAGGCGGAAAGAAGGGGAAGGGACTAGCCAGGGGTGTCCAACCTGTGGCTCATGGGCCATAAGCAGCCCAGGATGGCTGTGAGTGCGACCCAACACAAAATCATAAACTTACTTAAAACATTATGAGATTTGTTTTGTGACTACGTGTCACGATGTATTTAATGTGTGGCCCATATACCTCTTCTTTCAGAGTGGTGCAGAGATGCCAAAGGTTGGACACCCCTGGCTGGACAGAGAATGTGTATGAATGACCAACAGACATGGACAATAGTTTGGGAATCGACTATGGGAGCGGGGGGTGGGATGGGACGAGGAGGGCAAAGGGGGGAAAATCGGGACAACTGTAACAGAATTTAAAAAAAGGACTAAAAAACCCCAAAAACATAGAGTCAACTTGCCATCCCCTGGGCTCCCTGTCCTGGACAGATTTAATTATTTTCCCTTTCATGTTCCCCACGGCCTTTATTCCTGACGCAGACGTGGTTCTTGGACATTGAATGACAGTTAGCGTTTGTCTCCTGGGTCTGCTTTAACAATGTGAGTGGAGCATCTGGCTGACGGGAGATGCTGTATAAGTACCCCAGCTGCCCTACCCTGCAGGTAGGATAACTCTAGGATACGTGTTCTATGCCGACTGCCAGTTTCCCTGTGGAAATAAGCTTCTGGCACCCACTGGGGCAGCTGGCTTGCTAACATGCCCTTTATTGGTGGTCTTCCCTTCCTTGACTCGTGTCTCCACTCCCCCACCTTCACCTCCAATATAATTCTCTATCACTCAAATCCTTGCCTAAGGTCTGCCTCTGGGGGAACCCATCTTAACACCAGGTTAGGTTAGAAACTTCCCCTATTAAGGCTGCCATGTGAATTCAGAGAAGACAGCAGGCATCACACGCCCAGAGTGACACACAGTAGGCACTCAGCAAACAGGACTTCCCTTCCACGGGGGCTGCTCCCATCCCGGTTCTTCCGTCTGTTCCCACTGAGCCCCGCAAAGCCTCCCTGGGCTGCCTAGGTCATGCGCATCTATTCTCCCAACAGCAATTACAATTTCCAATTATAACTCATCTTTATGACCTGTTAAATCCATTAGAGCCACCTCTGACAAATTTCCATTGCTCTTCTTGTCTTGAATGTGTTAACCCCGCTCCGCTGTGAAGAAGAGGCAGGGAAATAGGTGTGCCTGTTAATGAGTGGGCTGCAAACAGGCAGCTCTTCACAACATAATCTCATTAAGAATGATCGCCTAGAGCAGGGGTCTCACGTTGAAGAGTGCATCCGAGCCCCCAGGGGAGTTTATTAGAAATGCATATTCCTGGGTCCCTCCTGAAGAGATTCTGACAGCAAAAATCTGGGTGGCGCTCAGGATTTGCACTTCAGTTACTTACTTCCCCAAGAGATTCTGATGCAGGGGACCCTCCAGCAAACAGCTGGAGAAACGTGGTCCTTTTGTTTGTACCTGCACGGGTGTTCGTGGTTCAGTGCTTGGAGCAGAGTGACCTCCCATCCTTTCGCGATTCAATATCTCTCACTAGACACCACTTCTGTCCCAGCCCTGAAGCTGGCGATGGGACTTCCATAATATTCAAGAACATGGCCCATATCTGCCACTTTAAGCACATCACGGCCCAGTTTAAACACACTAGGTGCTCAATGATGGAGGAAGGCCAGGGCTTTCCTGGGGTAAAGGACAGGAGCTGGTGACTCAGAGTTGTTACAAAATGTACCAGAGGGTCTTTCATGCAAAAATCAGCTCATAACTCACTTTGCTTATACTTTATTCTTCTCTCGCAAGCAGTCAAAAAAGGGCTCTTTCCTTCTCTCCCAATCCCCGTGTGCTTCCTCAAGGCACAGAGGGACCTTGGACCTGCGGGGCTTCCCACCTCAGTATCACCTGGCCACAGGAGGGAGGGAGGAGCAGGTTCAGGGAGGTAATACAATCAATCTCCGTATGTCTGGCCGTGTGGACCTGACTTACATACTTGCTAACCAGGAAAAACGGGTCCCACTTTGCAGCTCTTTGGGCTGACTTTTTAAAGCACCTACTATGTGCTAGAACTCCTAGGAGTGCAGAAATGACTAAGCCAAGCCTGTTTAGGGAACAGCATGAACATTTTTCCTTTGTGGGTTGTCACCCACTGGTCAGTGATTAACAAGAACAGAAATCAAATTGAATGAGTCATTTTTTCAGCACAGAACCACGGCCCCCACCCGTCTGACAGGCTTCACCTTCCACTCATCCAGGTCACAGAGACCCTAATTCGCTGACTAGAAATATCTGGAGAAACCACAAGCACTTACATGTTCACATGTCTACGGTGAGTGTTTCTGGGAATGGAGAGCCAGGAAGCTCTTTCATTTATTTTTGAAAGTTAACACAATGTAAAAAGCATGTGTAGTGGTACCTTCTAAAAATCATCATCATAAGTCTTGACTAAGAAGAGTTCATTCAAACAATAAAGTGTATTTCAATGCTGGGAAAATAATATAGTTCAAGCACACTGACTGATCCGAGGAGATAAACAAATTCTTTTCTCTGTAGATGACAATAGGCACTCCAAAATCTGCTCTAAGATTTGAAAAACTAAGAATACAGGACATTTTCTTATTGTTTTGGGGGATGTCTTTCCAACTAATAACCAATATCATATTTAATGGTGAAACATTTGCGACATTCCCACTAAATTCAGGCATAAGAAAAAGTGACCCATCACCATTACTCAACATTATTCTGGAGGCTGAGGGAAAGGTGGACGGATGAATGGGCAGATCGAAGGAAGAGGAGTATTGTAGGAAGAAGAGGTCCAAGTCGTGCTTAGATGCAGGTGTGGTGACTGCACCTAGGAGGCCGAAAGTGTAGGCGAATGGGAACTCTTAGGCCCTCATCAACAGAGTAGAAGTCATTCAGAATTTTCAAGTGTGATATCCAAACAACCAATATAAAATGCAAAAAGCCATTTTCACATGTTTGCGCCCAGTCACTGCACATGTAGAGATCTGTCTTCAGGAAATAACCCGAGACGCGTGGGCAGATGTTCCGGTCACAGATCTTCACGATTACGCTATTTACAAAACCACAAAAGGAGAAAGAGCCTCAATGCCCAGCAAAAGGGGACTGAGTAAGCAAATGATAATTTCCCTCGGAGATGGGTTGAATATAAAAGAGTACTTTAACATTATATTTTAGGTGAGCAATACCTATTGCAAGAAAGGGGGCACGATCTACTACTCAATGAAGGAGGAACGGTCACCGGCACGA
>PVKM010036660.1:0-14710 GCA_004027735.1 Carollia perspicillata | reverse complement strand
AATGATCATTCCCTTTCTTCTCTGTCTGTATGTTTTTATATCAGTATAAATTAAAATATAGTGACAACAAGTATAAAGGACACATGGACAAAAACTAAGGGGGGTGGAAATGGGAGGGAGGTGGGGACCACTGGGGGGGCAGGATGGGAGTAAAAGACAGAAAACTGTACTTGAACAACAATTAAAATAAATTAAAAAATATATATATGTAGTGAAAAAAACACAAGTTCTTCGGCAGACTCTATGCATGCTAAAACTTGGGAAGTTCTGCCTAGTGCAGCATGGACTCAGGGGCTAAATTTTCTGGGTTTGAATCACTGTTAAGAACAGAGTAACCTTAGACAAATTACCTACACTGTGCTTCAGGTTCTTCCTCTGAAAAATGGGATAATATTAGTGCTTTCCTCTTAGGGATCTTTTAAGGATTAAATGGGTGAATATTGGTATAGCACCTAGAACAGTGGTTACCATGTCATAAAACTACATGTCCTTCTAAATCTATAGAAACCATGAAAATGGTTTGTCTATTTAACAAATATTTACCAAGCACCCACTATGTGCTAGGCACCAGTCTCAGTCTGCAAGGTGATTGTATTCTCCTGGGGGAATTTTACACAAATATAAATGCACTCAGTATTTGTATGTGCTCAGATCTTTAACAAGTATCACCTGATTAATCCTTGCAGTATTAAGAAATGGAAATGTTATCCTTTTTCTTTTGCAAATGAGGAAACTGTGTCACACAGCAGTTAAGTAATTTGTCCAGGTCCAGACAGCTACTAAGTGATGGCATTAGTAATGAATATGGACAGCTAGACTTCAGCATGTGCTCATTTAACTTGGCTATCCTGACAGATGTATGCATTCGATTAAAAGGAATGCTCAAATGACCAACCCTGAGTGGACTCTTGGTTGAATGAGGATATACATGGAGGTCAAAAAAAAAAAAAAAAAGAACTAGAGTACAAAGCATTCACTTCCCAGTAGGTTCAGGATAGGGAGACTGTTACCCCTGCCTTGTTGGTTTGGTGTAGATGCTATTATATTCACAGTAAGAGAAGAGTCTTAAAAATTGTATTTTAAATAGACTCAAGTTTAATTCAGAGTTAAATCTTGCTTAAAATCTATTCACTGAGTGATCAAACATCCCAATGGTTCCAAATAGCTATGTTAACCTTCATCAGACTGTAATCAGTGTCACCTGGTAGTCAAGTTGATCAGCAGGCTTTTCTGGGTTGGGCTCCATTTCATTTTCTTTTCTGTTGAAAGGAGAAAGTTATTTAAGGTGTGGTATTTCTAAATAGTGCCTTCTATTTACACGAAACTTCTCTCGAAGGTGTTGAAAGATTTTTATTCATGCCTACTCCCTTTTAGTTTTTGGATTTGTGGTTAGAAGTCATAATTAAGAATCAAATAGTTTTTTTCTGGTTAATTATTCAAGTTCTAGGATGCCCTTTGTTCACACTGGTGATGAGTTTCACAATTACAGCCAAGAAGAGATTTTGTGAGGCAAATACACCTCTTTGTTTCCAAAGAGAACTCTTTCTTTCATAGCTACATTTGAAATATTTGCTAAGGAAAAGGGAAGAGTGTGTCTTTAGTACAATTTTTGGTGTATGGTACACAGAGAGGAAAGTGCTTGAAAACCAAATTGGGACAAGGAGACAAGAAGACTAGAATTTATATTCGCTGTTTAATATAGGGATTAAAGTATATATTTAATAATCTTTAAGTCTCTTTTAATACTAATTGCACTAAATTTAAGAACTCACAAAATAAACATTGTTTGTGTGGTCCCACTGACTACAATCATACTGTTCCAACCTACTGCTTCCTTTAGAGTGTTGCCATGTTGGCATGTGGACAAAACATCACCAAATTTCCAATTTTTAAGTATATTTTATTGATTATGCTATTACAGTTGTCCCAATTTTTCCACTTTGCCCCCTCTGCCCAGTACCCCCTTCCCTCCAGCAACCCCACCTTAGTTCACGTCTATGGGTCATGTGTGTAAGTTCTTTGGCTTCTCTATTTCCTATGCTCTTCTTAATATCCCCCTTTTTTGTTCCTACCAGTTATGCTTCTTAACCCCTGTACCATTTCTGCATTCTCTCCCTTACTCTCGCAATTGATAACCCTCCAAATAATCTCTATATCTCTGCTTCTGTTCCTGTTCTGGTTCTTTGCTTTGTTTTGTTTTGTTTTTAGATTCAGTTGTTGATAGTTGTGAATTTGTTGTTTTAATGTTCATAGTTTTGATCTTCCTCTTTTTCTTAAATAAGCCCCTTTAACATTTCCTTTAATAATGGATTGGTGGTGATAAGCTCCTTTAGTGTTACCTTGTCTGGGAAGCACTTTATCTGCCCTTTCATTCTAAATGGTAGCTTTGCTGGATAGAGCAAAGCTAAGTTGTAGATCCTTGCTTTTCATCACTTTGAATACTTCTTGTCAGTCGCTTCTTGCCTGCAATTTCTTTTGAGAAATCAGCTGGTAATCTTATGGGAACTCATTTGCAGGTAACTCTCTGCTTTTCTCTTGCTCTTTTTAAGAGTTTATCTTTAAACTTTGGCATTTTAATTTTGATGTGTCTTGGTGCATTCTTCCTTGGGTCCTCCTAGCTTGGGATTTTCTGTGCTTCCTGGATTTATAGGTCTCTTTCCTTCACCAAATTAAGGAAGTTTTATTTCATTATTTTTTCAAATAAGTTTTCAGGTTCTTGTTCCTCTTCTCCTTCTGGCATCACTATGATTTGGATGTTGGCACATTTGGAGATGTCCCAGAGATTCCTAAGCCTATCCTCATTTTTTAAAATTCTTATATCTTCTTTTTGTTTTGGTCGAATGTCTATCTCTTTGTTTATTTTATTTACTATTATTATTTTTAGAGAAGGGAAAGGAGGTAGAAAGAGAGGGAGAGAAATATCAATGTGTGGTTGC
Source organism: Carollia perspicillata (assembly GCA_004027735.1). Classification (NCBI taxonomy): domain Eukaryota; kingdom Metazoa; phylum Chordata; class Mammalia; order Chiroptera; family Phyllostomidae; genus Carollia; species Carollia perspicillata. Next base: position 11,774 of record PVKM010036660.1, on the reverse strand, counting down.
CTCTCATGAACCCCATACTGGGAACCTGGCTGGCAACTCAGGCATGTGTCCTGACTGGAATCAAACCAGAGACCCTTTTCTTCATAGGCTGGCACTCAATCCATGGAGTCACACCAGCCAGGGCTGTTTATCTCTTTCTTATGTTCCAAATCATTGGTTTGAATCTCAGCTTCCTTCCCTTCTCTGTTGGTTTGCTGTGGATTATTCTTTATTTCACTTAGTGTGGCCTCCATTTCTTCCTTTTTCTTATTTTTTCCTGTACTCAAGGAGTTCTCTGAGCATTCTGATAACCAGTGTTTTGAATTCTGTGCCTAACAGGTTGTCTATCTCCATTTCACTTAGCTCTTTTTCTGGGGTTTTGTTCTGTTCTTTCATTTGGCCCATTTTTGTCTCCTCAATTTGGCAGCCTTCCTGTGTTTGTTTCTGTGTATTTGGTAGAGCTGCCTTTACTCCCTATCTTAGTAGTGTGGCCTATGTAGAAAAGGCACCTGTAAATTGTGTGGGGTGGAGCCTTAGGTAATTGCCAGGGTGGGACAACCCACTCCACTGCTTTGTGATTGTGTGTGGAGGGCTCCAAAAAGGGCAATGCTGCCACCTGGCTTCTGGTTTTTTACCTGGCACTCACCCCTTTCCAGTCATTCAACTCCTCTTGTGTGACTGGTGCCCTTCCAGCTGCTGCCCCAGTGGTGAGTCCCGGAGTGGGTTTGCATATGTTCTAAGACCACGCTGGTTCTTTAAGTGGTGAAATTCTGGGCGGTTTTGTCTGCTGCCCCAACACCCAGTAGTTTTTATAGCCAGCTATAATGGGATCTATTTTCCTGGTGCTGGAACTCTGGGCTGTATGGTCTGGCCTGGGGCTGGGATCGCTGGCTTCCAAGGTATCCCTCTCATCTATTTCATGGCACTGCTGCCTTTCTGCTCCACACCACCTCTCCACCCATCTCCACAACTCTGCCTCTCCTACTCATCTGAATTAATGTGTCTTCTTTAAATCCTTGGTTGCCAGACTTCCATACAGGTTGATTTTCTGATGATTCTGGGTGTTATTAGTTTTGAAATCTGGTTGTAATTCTTTTTATGATTGCGCAAGCGTGTCTACCTATGCCTTCATCTTGATCAGTAGTCTCCCAAAATTTCCAAATTTTTAAAAGGTTTCAGGCATTTGGTTTTTTATGTGAAGTCCTCTGAGTTTTAAATTTGCCCTATTTCATTTTAGATATTGGGTGGCAAAATAAAACATTTTGCGTGCTGCACACAACCCACTGATCTCCAGTGTATTACTGCTGGTTCAGTTTTCCTGTAATTAATTTAAGATGAATTCTTTAAAAAGCAAACATCACCTTTACTGTTAAACATGCTATTCCTCTACAATCTTTTATATTGTTCAAATAAATAAAAATCTGTACAACTCTTCAATAGCTCCTCAGTGTGCACAATCACATCTAAATTCCTTTCATGAAATTCAAGATCTATTTCCTGCTCCATGTTACATTGCTACTACTGATTGTGAAGGTCTCTTCACCAGGTTGCTCTCCTTCTGTTTGTCCTGATCATGAACTGCTACCCATTAGCACCACCAGCTGGGATGCTGCCTGTGCTGGGAAATCTTCTAGGTGAATGATATGGGAGTTATACAATGACCCAGAATACAGTGCAGCAGGAAGAACATAAATATAAAACTATTTTTATAATTGGTACCTCTTGACCCTGTTTGGCTCACCTTTGATATTTTAAAAATCAATTTAATAAATATTTAGTGAGCCTCTCCTACATGCCAGTCACTCTGCTATGCACTGTCATCACAAAGAATAAAAGTATTGTCTGTTTTTGTCTTTAAGTTGTTTGGAGTCCCAAATTAACATGCCATCACACAATTGGAATATAGCATTAAAAGCACTTTGACGAAGTATGTTAGAAGATGCCAGTGGAGCATAAAAAAAGAGAAGACATGTTGAGCACTTCCCATAGGAGATACATGAGATGAAATGGAAGGATGACTGGAAGCTTTACATGGGCCAGGAGTAGGGGAAGTTCTTCCAGGCAGAAGAAAGAGGAATTTCAGGCAGTCAGATCAACATGTGTATACGAGAGAGCCTGGTAAACTTAGAGAATGTCATGTTTCTTAGTATCAAAACTCAACTTTTCCTTCAGAAACTTTAAATGAATTCAATGGCATTGTATTAAACATAATTAGTGAAATTTAAACTTATAACCATTAATTAATTATGATCCCTGGTCACTTCATCTCTAAGAACCTCATTATAATAGTATATAGTTTGCCATTAGGCATGAGAAATACCTTGAAGAATTAATAACAGCCATTAAGAGTAAATTTTGTCATATTGCAGAAAAAGATAAACAATTTCTTTCCTCTACTTAAAGAATTGAATGTCAGAGACTATTCTGTAAAATACAAAATTTTTAAATTATATGATTGTGAGATTACATTTAATTTTTTTAAAGCTAGAGTGAGCTTTTAATAACCATAATTACAAGGAGCAAATGCTTTGAATTTGTTTAGTTCTCAAAAATGCAGCTTTACCAGTAAAACAAATCTCTTCGGGGCATATTGAGTCAGCTCATGAAAAGGTGGTAAGCCATGCTATTGCCATTCATAATTTCATCCCCAATTAACTGCCTTTCAGAATTAGATCAACATGAGGATAGGCAGTGTGAGGTATAAAATGTCCTTGAATGACATTGGGATAATTGTTGATGACATCCCACCCTGTCTACCTTTGGCTCTCTTCATCTTTTCTCTTTTAATATACTTTTTTTTTCACTGATGTACCTTAGGATTACCAGTAGAGCTAGAAGCATAAATTTACTTTGATGGTCAACTGGAATTAACTCTCCCCTGCTACAATATTACAAATCACTGAAAACAGGAACACTGTCACTGTGCCTGCCCACTTGTGTGTCCCTAGTGTCTAGCAGAGGGCCTGCCATATTACACTCACTAAGTCAACAAATATTTGTTAAAGGTAAATGGATTGGGGGCGGAGGGAAATGGCTGCAGGTGGTCAAAAGGTAGAAACTTCCAGATATAAGTTCTGGGGATGTAATGTACAGCATTGTGACTATAGTTAACATTGTATATTTGAAAGTTGTTAAGCGTAGGTCTTAGAAGTTCTCATCACAAGAAAAAATGTAACTATAAGGTGGGTGTTTGTTAACAAAACTTATTGTGGTAATTATTTTGCAATATATACATGTATCAAATCATTATATTATATACTTTAAACTTATATGATGGTAAATATCAATTATATCTCAATAAAACTGGAAAGTGTGAATGAAAATGCTTTTTGTTTAAATATTTTGAAATATTAATTATTTACTTTTAATTTTTTTCAATTACAGTTTACATTTAATATTATTTTATATTAGTTTTAGGAGTACAGCACAGTGGCTAGACAATCATATACTTTATAAAATGTTCTCCCTCCCTGATATTCCCAGTACCCAACTGGCATCATACATAGTAATTGCAATATTATTGACTATATTTTCTATGCTGTACTTTATATCTCCACAACTATTTTGTAGCTGCCAACAATTTTTAAAATACTGGCTAGGCTCTGCTTGTGCTTTTTTATAAGAGCAATTATGGTGGAAATTCTATATGTTTATACATTTAACTCAGTACATATTTTTTAAATGTTTCATAACTGATTTCAACATCCACAGCAGTCTCAATCTATAGTAGTGATGGGTAGAGAAATAGAGACTACTTACCAAATAAAAGAAATTCACTTACATCTGAAACTAATACAAAATCATATTGAATGGAAACTGTAGTAAATTAATTAATTCACCATTCAAATATTTTTTTCAATATACTACCATCCTTTTGGGGGAAAATATATATACTCTATATTTCATAGGTTTTTTTTTATCTCTTCCTTAAATGCCCTCTGTATAGGAAGAAAATTAAGTTTCATCTGCTTTCTTGTGATGGAAATGGGACCTCACAGTGGTAACAAGCTCCTACGCCGAGTTTTAAGGTATCACAGGCTCGGGTGTTGATGTCCATAGTGGTGAAATATTAGCAAAGCTCACAGGTTATTTGGCCATTTCTCTCCTGTGCTGCCTCAGCCCACCCTTGGCTTTGACTGTGCCGTGGATCTCTCTATGGCTTGGAGGAAACTCTCATTCAATGCATTCATTTCAGGCATCTCATCCTCCAGTTACCATTTTTATTCTGAGAGACTGCTCCATTTCGGTTTTCTATGAGAGAATCACATTCCAAAGTCTGAACAAGGAAATTGGGTTGAAGATTTTCCTTATATCTCCCTCCAACCTCCTTTTAAAAACTGACCACTGCTTTTCCACATATATTTGAGGATTGAATCTTAGAAGTGTGCTTGGGGGAGGGGTGGTTTGGAATTCACTTAATTAATTGCTTGACTACTTCTCTCACAACCCATTCTTCCCTAAGGCTAGAAAAGCTTTCTTTTATTTTCTTTTCTTTCCTTTTATTGCATACCAGGGACTTTCCCCAATGTCATATCTTCTTCCTTATGGAGGTGGCATCAAAAGAACCTAATTTATAGAAGGAAATAAAAGTGCATTGATTTAATATTTTCTGAGTATTATATTAATTTTACCTAAGAGAAAGCTAAAGCTCAAAGAGGTTACAGTAACTTGATTGCAAAGTAGCCAAACCTTTATGGCCCAGCTATAAAGCACAGTGATAGCACAGTGCAATTTGTAGTTTTTGAGTGCTTTAATTCAAAGTTAGCAGCTTCTTATTTCTCTTTGCAAATTTTATCACCAGATATTGCTTCCTATCAAATTACAACACAATTTGATAGCACTTCTCCAACTTCATGTAATGTTGGGCACATGAGACCAGAAGCAATTTCCCTAATTAATTAATTTGATAAAACACAGTTTATATGTGAAAAATGAATTAATGATCAGGTGAAATTAAAATCTAAATTTGGAAGCACATCTTTCACTTTTTACTAATGGTTGGAAGACTTATTTCAGTTGAGTATTATTTCTGAATATAAAAATAATAGCATAACTATAATTAACAAAATTTCTCCTTTGATTCTAAAGAGAAGCAGAGAAATAGTTTTTCCATTTCAAAGCACTAGTCCAGTGAAATAATGAACTAGGACCCATTTGGCTTAAAAAGCAATTGATTTTGTAAGTCTGTTTCTATTTTTGTTGTTTATTTTGTTCTTCATATTCCACACATAAGTGAAATTACACAGACTTATAGATACGGAGGACAGACTGACAGTGGATAGATGGGAGAGGGGTTGGGGAGCTGGCTGACAAAAGTGAAGATACTAAGAAGTACAGATTGGTAGTTACAGAATAGTCACAGGGGTATAAAGTATAGCTTAGGGAACATAGTCTATAATATCATAACAACTAGGTAGGGGCCCAAGTGGGGACCTGAAATGTCAGGGGGGCCACTCTGTAAAGTACATAGTTGTCTAACCACTTTGCTGTCCATCTGAAATCAATACAAAATAATATTGAATGTAAATTGTAATTAAAAATAAAAATAAATGCATATATGAGAAAAGAAAATAAAGTAAAATAAAAAAGTGTACTCCCACCACATTAGATTGCTGCAGCTGATTGTTAAAACACATAGTTAAAGAACAGTAACAGAAGAGAATATCTCCAGCTCTATCACCACCACGTCCAACAGTATGTCAACTGTCTCTTTAATTCTAAATACGCATTTTCACATGTCCTTCACCAACCAATCATCTTGGTGGCTCTATGGCACTTGTTATTTTCTTGATGGTTGTTTCAGTCCAAGCTACCTATGTCTGCCAAGGCTCTGCCATCCCTGATGTTCCCTTTACAGACCTCTCTCTGTTGGTGCTGCCTACAGATATGTGAGCCAAAACCTGCTAATGCCTGATGTTTCAGGAATTTCTGCTCAGTCTCAGGAAGCCTGCCATTTGTCAGCACTTTCTACTCAACTGGCACCAGTGCTGCCAACACCCTGGTTTAAGACACCACAGAGCTTTTGTTAAAACCCACCCTTTTTAGCTATTACATTTTTAATATAGACATGAAATGTAAAATGCATGAGAGCTTAGCCAAGGGATGGGTTGAACATAGACGAGATATTATGCAAAGAATTATCCCTTCTCTACAATAGTTATTTCACTGTCTATTGTAAAACTTACCTACCTCTTTCTTTTCTGGGTTGAGTACTTTCCCATGCAAAAATAGCTGTGGTGAGCATATCTACAGGCTCAAGTGAAGATCTTTGCAGTCTTTCTTCTTGATCTACTTATATTCATATTGGCCTTCTGGATATTTTTATTAGATAGCCCACATCCTGCTTGAATTCCAAATGGGTGAATTGAACTCATCATCTCCTCTGATGTCCCATCTGGCTTTCCATCTCAATCAATAAGATTACATTTCATCCAGTGCCCTACATTAGAAACCTACCATTTCCTGTGTCTTCTCCCTCAGTCTTGCCACCACCTATATCTACTTCCTCGTAAGTTTTATTTTTATTCTAAATATCTCTTAAATCCATCCATTTGTTTTCATTTGCAACACCTTATCTCAGAGCATCACCTCTGGCCTAGATTCCTGCCACAGCCTCAGAGTGATCCTCCCCACATTCTTTTCCCTCCCTTTTCCCTCCACTCCAATATGTCTTTTATATTGTGTAGTCAAAATAATCAGAAAATGCAGTATGATCATCAATTCTTTGTTTAAAGCCCTTAAATTTATGGCTGTAGTTACTTTTTTTTCTCTTGAAACTACCATTTTTTCTCTTCTCTTCAGGCCTTTCCAAATATTGTTCCCTCTGCATAGAATGAGATTATAGATACTTGTTGAATGAGTAACCAAATGAATATTTTTTCTGAGAACAGAGTACATTAAAAACCCATCAAGAAGCAGACTCCTTGAATCTATTTATCTTCAACTGAACATTTTCACTATATTTTAAAATGTTTGTTTTACAAACTAAAAGTAGAGCTTGGCATTTCAACATGAACCTTACACATTTTGAATTTCAGCAGGAGTGTTCAGCTAATTCTCTTGCTTGAACTACAGTGTGGTCTACCACTATCTGGGAGCATCATCATTTTTGAGTTGGGTGACATCCTGAAGATACAGACAATGCCTATGGCAGAATGACAGATATAGAACAGTGAAGGAATTACTGGACATCTTCCAGCTATCCAAGTCCCTCGAATCAAACCTGGCATACAATGAAGTGACAGATGTCACTGTCAGATTGCTCTGACATCCTTGATATGACCTCCCACTAGATGCTCTATTTTCATTTCAAAAAGTCAAAGTAATCCTTACAAGTTTGCACAGTTAAAAAATAAAATAATTTTATGGGTTGGAAAGGCCAATGACATGCAAAGCATCCAGAAACAGGACTAGCAACCCCATCATTCATAAGAGTATCCTGCTGCTATCTACAAAATGCTGGGCCCATACCAAGTTGGATAATTAAATTCAGCTTGCCCACCTTCCCTCTCACTTCAACTGCATGACCCACATTCAATTCTATGCAAAAGGTAGTATGCATGATTACTGATAAGTCCTATTAGGTAACTATCTCACACTAGAAACTGTAGCATTTTATGGGTAAATAAAGTAAAATAACTGCACAATAAATTCAGAATGCTGGCTTAAAAATGACAAAATATGAGATAATGAAATTGGTAATTATATTATTCAGGGAAATTTAAATATGTTAACTGGCATTGTCTTTCTGGTTTATTAAAGAAAAAAATATCTGTTTTTGCCTAATCTAACATTTCACTTTGGTTTTATGGCAGTGAGATATTATAAAATTAGTGTGATACTAGATGCACAGCACACAAATAGATTTTGTTTGGTATGAGATGGATTTTATTAAGTTTAATTAAAATACAATTTAAATAGAAGACAAGTATTAATGGCACTAGAGTATAATAATAATTATGAAACAGCAGATACTGCTCTTATCTACATTTTTAAGTGTTTTTATATTTATAGTACTTTCATAGTTTTAAGAAATTTAACACTTTATTTGAAATTGTGTTTCTATAGTTCAGATATTTAAAAACAGTTATATTCTTCTATGTTATTCTTAGAGGTTTTGAAAGTGAAAGAATACTTTATGGTTGGCTGCTGTTTAAAAAAATCTACCATTCATGGAAAGAAAATGTAGGAAAATATGCTGAATATTAATAATAGCCAATACTTTATATATGCTTCACCACATGCTGAGAAATATTCTATTTGATTTGCCTATATTCGCCCAGTAATCCTCATGTGAACTCAATTAGGTGGGCACTTTAAATATTTCTATTTTACAAATGAAGAAATTGTGGCACAGATAAGTTTCACATGATTAGCAACCACAGAGAGTCTGGCTCTAGTGTTCATGCTTTTAAGCATGATGCTCTACTGCCTGCCACTGAAAACACCATGTGTAGCAATCATTCTTCTTAAAAAGGATTAAATATTCCCAGTAAACCAAATTTGATGTTAGAGAATGTTCCTGGTGCAATGTCATTCACCCCAGAAATGAGGTTGGGGGTAGAGATGAACCACTGAAGACCTGCAGTAAACTTCAACTCCAATGGATTAAAATGGTACTAACAGATCAGTACAATTTGTCCATCTGAAATGCTTGTGAAATGACATGTGCATATATAAACATCTAGTTCACTTACAGAAAAATCTTGGAGAAGTTGGCAGCTCAGTTGAACAAGGCTCATTTGGAGCCTATTATGAGTAAGGTATTATGCTGAGTACTAGGAACAATGCATCAAGTCTAATCCCACTCCTTCAGGGCCTCATAGATTACTGGAGACATAAGGAATATATGTCATTACCTCCAATGAAAGGACTACTGTGATAAATACTGAAAGAGGAATAAAATAAAAATGCAAAGGGAGCACTCGAAATGGAGGAGGGAGATTGGCCATTAGGGAAGTCTCAGCAGGCAGTAGATTTTGGGCTAAGGGTTTTGAGATAAGACTCCAGACAGGAGACATAAATTGATGAAAGTCATGAAGGGGAAGCACAGGAAGGAGAAGTTGTAGATAAAACTGGAGAGGTATGTTGGTGCTAGATTATGAAGAGCATTGTGTGTGTGTGTGTGTGTGTGTGTGTGTGTGTGTGTAAAACAGAAAACACAAACATGTATACTCAATGTAACATATCAGTGTGTATATTACATATTCACTTAGTCTTCATTAAAGACAAATCTTCATGTCTGTTTAGAAAAATATTGTGCCCAATGTAGTTAGCTTCTTCCTCCACAATAGTGTAGCAAAAAAAGGTTGAAATCCCTGTTCAGTCATGCAATATCTCTGGACCTCAGTTTCCTGATTTAGGACATGGGAATAACTGTATCTATCTCATTAAGATCCCAGTAAGGGAAGCCACATTTAGATGCATTATTTTACTAAGCTTTACATGGATCCTAAAGAGATGGATGGATACTATCCCCATGTTCTAAATCAGGAAATCGAGGTGACAGAGTTATAAGATGCGTGTAATCCAAACAGTGCAAAAAGACTGTGCTTGTTTCTCTAGACGTTGAAGATACTGTTAGCAAGTAACCTTCAGCTGACTTTCCCTTCAGGGGTCACTTCTGCTGAAGGCCCCTTCCCAGTGAAGCTCATATCCAATGACTGTTTGATACAGGGGTATAAAAACTCTTGCCATCTTCACCCAACTAGGGATAACCTTTAGCTCCAAAGGTTGCTGTGGTGTCAGCTGAGGTCTACTTTGGCCCTATATCACAGCTTGACTTCTTTGTCCAATCCTACTTCTTTCCCCTTTCTTGCACTTCTTTTTACAAACCCTGCATGTTAAACTCAATTTTAGAGGAAACCCAACCTGGGACATCTTTCGGTGGTGGGGGCTCTGTGGTGTCAATGGTGGAAGAGGTGGTAATGCCCCAAGGCTAGGAGGATAAATGCGCTTGTGCAGAAATTGCTCTGGTGGGCAGAAGCACCAGCAGCAGTGCTGAGTGACATTCTGTGGGCCGGCACTATTGGTGGCAGTTTTGTCATCAAGCCAATTTTTTTACATAATGTTGGCCATTCCACTAAGAAGCTTAACCTCAAGTCTTATTCTCTAGCTCTTTCAACCATTCTGTGAGCTATTCAATATTCTCTTAGTAAACTCTTGCTTAATCTGCTTAAATCAGCTTCTGTTATATAGTAATATATCTTAAGTTAATATTAAAGAAGTCCCCCCAAATTGGACCACTAATAGCTGATCTATAATTCTCCAGGATAGAATGATAATATGAGAATTATGGGTGTAAACTAAATGACGCTCCCCTGAAGAGGATTTGGGGCTACATTGGCAATAATGAAGGAGATTGGCATGTTGGAGACAGACAACGAAAACAAGTCAGTCCAGTGATGCATGTGAAAACAGACTGATGTAGCTGGAGGGGAAGGGAGTGCCTAGAAGAATGAGTCAGGGATTCTGACCCAATGGAATTTTCCTTATATTTTGAAAAAGATGAAACAAAGGCCAAATATCTGTGTTTATAGGAAACTTTAGGTTTGTTCAATGGACATGACTTTTAAAAAATATCCATTTCAGACTGACAAATTTCTAGCTCTATTCCATGTCTATCAGGGATTAAGTTACAGTGGGCTTGAAAGAGAACCTACAGTTTTCTAATGCTAAAAACTGGCAAATAGGTAGTGTATGTGAATATGTACAGCAAATTAGCATTTTTTTTCATTCACCAAAATGCTCTAAAAGTATAAATAAAAGATATTTATATACAACAGAATTTTGGGGTTAGATGAACATTGGATAATAATTGTGCTTTTACATTTTGTTTAAATATGATCAGGGTACAAAGATAAAAAGCCTGTTATAGTTACAAGGAAAACTTATAAAGTAAAACCACATTGTGTTATTCACTTACTTTTGTTCTATGTATTATATTTAAATGCCCCCCCCCACACACACACAGAAAGAGTTATTTTGGGGGCAGGGTGGGGATTTCCTTTTTGTTCACTTGAAGTGTTTTCTTTCCCTAGTTCATAGACCAGTATTTGATGGCATCCAATAGCAATAAAATAGCAGTGGTAAAAAGACCTGTCTTAGATGTTTTCCTAGGGAAATGGTTATGTGCTTGGATGAGTCTGGCACCATGCCTTGAATGTCAACAATATTCAGGCTGTATCAGAAATGGGAGAGAAAATGTGTTCCAGACACATAAGGATGATTTGGCTTTTATTACTGTGCAGTTCAAACCTGGACCCTGTCAACAGAGGTACCCCAGCTATTCTTGCTCTTATGAATGAAACAGAAAGACTGAAGTCAGTTTCTAAGGAGCCAAGAGAACATGCAGAATTGTATATAACAAATTCAGAGTGTAAGTACTACCCAGAGATGAGAGAATGACTAACAACTAATAAACACAGGCACATGTTTCTCTTGGCGATGGCTAAAAGCAACCAGATGTCCAAAGAGTCTTTATGGCCCAGGGCCCCTTAAAGGTAGAAAGACCCAAGATCATGGAAAGGAAGTAATATGGAAAGAAAACAGAAGTGAGATTTGCTTCTGTGCCCTTGATGCAGATGTAGCATGAACCATAAAAGAGAATGGAACTGTTAACATTATCAAAACAGTGATGTCAAACTAGAAGTAAACTGTCTTCTGTCATTTTGATATTGCTTTCCACAGTTCTGAAAATCACAAAACTCAGAGACACAGGCGAGTTTTAATGTTCTAATGCCCTTTATCATTGGGGAGAGATAAGTGAGAAAAAGACTTTGAAACAAATGTAGCTA
>PVKM010036659.1:0-14674 GCA_004027735.1 Carollia perspicillata | reverse complement strand
GATTGGAAGCTTATTTTTTTCTTATTTAAGCATAAAAAATGAGACTATGTGTATATAATTAAGACACAATGAACATTTCTAAATATTGCAGAACCTCATATTTTTGCGTGTTATGTAGGAGAAACAATTTTAATTATTTACTTAGAAATGGATTGATATGTCCCTTTTTTCCTATTGCTCTTTATACTTACTAATTCCCCATAATATGAGTTGACTCATGAGGGCTTAAGTTTGCTGACAGCCTGTATGGTTTTGACAGGAGTAGTCTCTTCATTACTGGGAAGTGAATGGCTGGTTCAGTATTAGTTGTACAACCTGAATAGCAAATGTTTCGTGTTAGAATTTGCACTTGTTACATTCTGAGGTAAAATCCATTCCTAGTCCCTGCTGTGATGCTGTATTCTGATTTACCTATAAATAATGTCAACAGGATTGCTTTTGATCTAAGTAAGGAACATTGTTCAGACTTCCTACAGTTTAGGTCTTTCGCTTCCTCCTTTTACTTTTTATTTCCCTTTTTCTTCCAGGTTATTAATAACTGCTGAAAGGATTTTAAGGATATACAGTAACAATAATCAGTGTGTTACCAGGTGTCCTACTTTTTATTGTAGCTTTGTCCGTTTCCAGTTAGAACAAGTGTATTGAACTACTTGTAATGCTGCCTCAAGGTAACAGGAAATTGAAACCCTTCACTTCTGGCTTTAGGAAGATACTGTCCCATCTTAGACACTTATCAACTTCAGCACGCCAAATTCTGGATGCATATTTGGCAACTTCTCCTCCGCTTTCTGTGATCATAGGTCTTACCCTGAAAACTTATTTTAGGGCTCAAGGAAAACCGATTCTGAGGAAGAAAACAGGCAAAGGTACGCAACTGTAACGTAAATAGTACAAATTGCATTTTCTGAATTGTGCATTAGGCTGTTCTGACACAGTTCACTGCCTAAATTAAAAGCACTCAAAATCCTATGCCTCTAAAAGATAGTAGAACTTTTGGTCAAAGAAAACAGTGCTTTTTTAGGAAAAAATACTCCAAAACACAGAGCAATAACATGTTCTCCACCTTTGCTTTCTGAATTATTTCTCCCTCTGCCAAGATAGGCTATGTGACACTTTACTGAAAGTAAAGCTCCTCTAAAAACATTTGCACTTAAAATCATAACCTGGCTGGATGAGACCAGAATACCTTTAGGGGTCGGTTTTGAGAACTTCAGGAGTTGTTTTTGTGAGAGCTTTAGAAGGAAACCAGACTGCATAGACTTCCCAAGCTTTTCCTACCCTGACCAGAATTTAGTTTCCTTAGAGAGTAATTTGGTCTAATCCACATATTCAGTTGGGAGCCCCTGGAGCTCAAGGTATAATTGGCTTGTACCTCTGCTAATTCCCGGGCCTCTAGACATCCAGGGGAGGGTGTATTTCTTCAGATCTTCAGAGCCTTATAGTTCGCGTGACCATCTCCATGCCTGGCTTTACAATCCTACATGTGATGTGTCTGAGATACACTCCAGTCACTTGGTTGAAACATAAGCAACACCATTTTGAGTTCCGTAGAGCACTCGTTCATGGGAATAGTGAGCATTATGAAAGCTTTTGTAGAGGAGACAGAGGATGGACAATTTTAGCTGGCATTGTAGATGTCACTCTTCACAAAAATACTGCTTGACCTCACTCCTGAAAAGCTTCACCCACCTCTCAGGTTGTGGCTAGCTTCCTGTCATCTAGCTCACAACCCAGTCTTCTCCCGGTTGTCCTTATCTTTCCTTTTCCAGAAGCAAAATAGTTCCTGCCTCTTACTCTGTAGAGTAGCTCCCTATCTTCTCCTGTGCCCCAAGGCCAACACCCAAGGTTAAGGGTGGTGGGAAGGTAAGGAGAGAAAAAAAAAGAGAAAGACAGATGATAAGAGACATTTATTCTACTACTAGCACTGACACTTTCTAGCAGTATGACTTTGGAAAAATTTTTTACCTCTAAGCATTAATTTTTTCATATTTAAAATGGGAATAATTAGATAATTATGCAAAGCACTTTTTTTTCTCTGATGACAGCAGCAAGCTTTAGCCCAATAGAAAGACCCTTGGATCTGTCTATTGTCTTTCCTTGGAAGAAAATAATGGTGGCTGTCCCTACTGCTGCCACCACTACCCTTATTAACAGCAGTGACCCAGTAATGTTTTCGAATGTCCATATTAAAATTGGAAAAGACACCAGTGTTCAGGCTGCCTGTCACTACCAAACCCAATAAGCAATGACAGCAATTGAATCTTTATGGGCGCTTTATTCAGATGGCCAGCAATCTGAGAAGATGGTGGGTTCATACCCTAACAGACCATCTTAAATTCCATTTTTAAAATGGCCCTTTTTATAAGGAGAACAAAGTATAGGTCAGGGGTTTGGAATTCAGGGAAAAGTTAATTGGATTAAAAAAAACAAAACTTCAGCATTCTGGCTTTGGAGAGTGGTTTTAAGCTGTGCCCCAGGCTGTGGTGTTTAGCTGTGTCCAGGGCTGTCGGTGGTCACCTCACCCTGGAGTACCAGGGCTCAGATATCATCTCGAATGGCTTGCAGCCCTCCTGAGGAACAAAGGTGGAACTGCTTATGGTCCCCTGGAGTCAGGGCAGGTCACGCCTTCAGTTCCTGGAACAAAACCTTTACATGCATTGATTACTGAGCTTATTAGCTATTACTTGAACTAAAATTTTCCAACTCTTAAGTTCCCTATCAATATCTTGGTAATTACTCCTCTCCAAATTTCTCTCTTGAGCTAGAAAGCTGACACTGTATGCCCATTTAGAATTTCTTATCAGCTTCAGGTTAATATACTAGCTCAGAGGAATTCAAAAACCATCCTTTGATCCCTGAAGCATCTTACATTACTACCTGAATACCAATGCATTTTGTGTGTTTTTGCCATTGCAAATTTAATAACTTGAAGATGGTGCTCAAGGAGTAATCTTTATTAAAATCTGTGACTGCAGCTGGCAGATGGAAATGATTGATCCCATACTCAGATCATGTGGGAATTGGGTTCTTGCCCTGCCGACTTTTAAATCAGCCTCCGCTGGGCACCTGGATGATTCTCATTATTACAGTTCTGCCGTTCACCCCAGCACTGACAAGCAGACCATTCGCATCCTGTTATTATAGACATATACATCTCAAAACACTGCGTGAGTAGCAAAAACAGTTTTAAGCCATTATAAAAAATAGGAGTTGAGAGGAAATAAATTTACGCCATGCATAGTTATATGGACCTTTGGTTATATATTAGTGTTGGAAAACAATAGTGAAGTGTTTGGAATGACTTCATTTGTTAAGTGTGACAAAAAATATTAAAAAATACAAACTTTTTTCCACATTAACCAGTGTGCAAATACTGAATCCCTTCAATTTATCTAGAATTTTAATTTCTAATTGTCCCAACGCAGTCCATTGCCTGCTTGAAAAGCATTTAAAATTCTATGCCCCTAAAAGATAGTAAAACATGTGATCTAATTTTTTTTATCTTTGTTATCTATCCCTGGGAAGAAACACATGCTCCAGAGTTTTTTTCCACATTTTACATATTTGTATTTGTACAACTATTAAATATTTTAAAAATTGGTTTTCTTAGTTTGCCTAGTATGGGTCCCATACATGGCTTAAGCATGGTCCCTCGCCACAGCTGAGGATGTCAGGGCATTTATTCCCACAAAGCCTGGGCATGGCCTTGGTTCCTGTCCCACATGCATTCTAGGCAGCGCCTACCATTCATTTTAGTAGCATGAGCTAGAATCTGGTTTTCTTGACTTTGTTTTAAAGTTCAAGTTGAAGTTGATATTGAAGTTAATGTTCTCTTTATAGATGTACCCCCTCCAACTTCCTTTTGGCTAGGAAAAAACATGACAGTATGACTGTAATAATTACTTGAATCACATTTCATGAATAACTTCTATTGATTCTTCTAGAAAACTTGACCGCTTACTAGCAGTCCAGCCCCGTGCTAGGCCCAAGGATGCAGAAATGAGTGTGACTCAGTTTCTGCCCTTAAAGAATGCCTTGAGGATTTCACAATGTAAGGGGCAGGGGAGTAAATGACAGGCATCTGGACAGATCGTTACGGAGCCAGTGGAGGCAGAAACACTAGTGTGGTCTTTGGGAGCGGCGCTGTGCTCCAGCTCTGCCTGCAGGACGCGGAAGGATCGATTAGATGCAGCTGCATCTTGAGCGGGACGCATACGATCGTTCCGGGGCTGGTGGGCGGGTGCCACCGGCTAGGTCCTGAAAGGCTATGGTGTGTTAGTGACATACATTGTGACAGTCCGATGTCAGGTGCTTTATACTAATGGACAATGGAAAAGTGCCCGTCTGTCAGTAGCGGCCTGCTGCGGGCTCCAGCGGCAGAGCACACGCACCTCTCTCTCCCTGCCTCTCCTCCCCAGAGTGACCAGGCCGTGCGCGAGTCTGGGAGGGAAGGGCCGGGGTCCCTGAAATCCCTTCCAACTCTCCCAAGACCCCTTTAGAGGATCATGACCTATTGTTTCAGAAATATTTTTCTGTTTATACAAGTTCTTGTCCCTCAACCCCCAACCCAAATTTAGTCCCGAGTATTTTTCCAGGGCATTCAATATATAGAGCACAGAGGGCAGACTTATTTCTGCTTCACATTTCAGACTTTCAATTTAGGTTGTTGATTTTTCCTCCCTGTGTTATGGTCATATTAGATTATAGTCAGAGGTTCCCAGGGAATCCTAAACCCTGTCCTTGGCTGGGAGGAGGAAGAAGTAGCTTTGGAATTTGATTGGCTGTGTCCCTCCTGTCATGGTAAGTGGTTTCAGGACAAAACCATCAGGAAGGAGCTTGATATCATTTGCCGTAGCAGTGTGAAATCTTTTTGATTCCATTTGCCAAAGCAGTGTGGCATTGTTCTGGTGTCATTTGTCAGAGCAGTGTGAAGTCTTTGGCCCCAGGTCCCTGAGACCAGTGAGAATGGTCAGTTGACTCCTCTGGTGAGGATAGAGACCTGTAGGGCGTTGAGATTTTTTGAATGCAGCACCAATGGATTAATGTGCCTCTAGAAATTCAGAGAAATGTGAAAGTAAAATAATAAGGAAAAATTGAAAAGTTCCAACTCCACCTCTCCACGAATATTTTAAGGGAATTTTTTTGATACCAATTCACAAGTGGTGAAAGACAATAGCACATAAAACATCAGCTGTACCGGCTCCTCAGGGTGCAAAACAGACGGCAGCAACTAACTACCGTTCCCCACTCCCCAAATTGATTGTGCATTTCAGATGCCTCTGGGGTCAGGTTTGAGTTCCTAAAAGTCATATTCTCCAAATGTGAGTGAAATTCAAATTCAGCTATGGTACCCTTGTGTCCTGAAATACATTCATGTCTCACTGTTCGTCTGTGTGAATCGTGGGTGCTATAGGACCCAGATTCAGGATGTTTTCAATTACTGTGAACATTGTTGCTAAGTGGGTATCTTTTTACCTTTGAAGAGGGGAAGGATGGTGGCTACGTACAGCCCAGGGTGTGATTTTATGGGTCTTGGTTGTAGACACACTGCTAGAGTTCTTTTCTTATCTATCTTTGTGTAAACTGATTACTGGATCATCCATTTCAGAGCATTGTTTGGTCTGGTTTTAGAGAACAGCAGTCTCTCTGGTAGTGTTCTGGATGACTTCATTGTTTCACAAGTCCATAGGGGCTGTTAGAAGAATCAGAAGAAAAGTTGAAAGAGTCTCACTGACATGTTAGCAAAATTTGGACAACTGTTAGGTTCTCATATCGGTTGTTTCACTCAGTTTGCTTTTGTTTGTTTTAAAAAACTCCAGGAGTAGGTGGTCTAATAAGATGTTTTTGTAGTCACTGTGGTAGGAATATCTTGCCTCTCTACTGTGAATGCTGGGAAATTCAAAACTGTTTTTATATGGCATCCTTCCATACAGAGAGTTGGATTTTTTTTCTTTTCTGTAGGACAGTACACTCATTTTCACAACACGATTTACAGAGTTTGAGACAGTATATAGTATTTGTTCATCAAAGATAATCTTTGCAGTACTGACAGGTCTTCACCTTAGTAGGATCCAGAGAAAACCGTCCATGTTGTATTCTGCTGATATTGTGGGCAAGGAAGAACATGCTTTATAAATGGGAGAAGGGAAGGTTATCTTTCTACTCGTAGGCTTTGGGCCCCTGAGAGTTGGCCTTGACTTTGGTTAAAATTGCATTCAGATTGCCCAGAAAAGTACTCATAAAAGATTTACTTTGAGTTTCTTTATAAAACAGGAGAGACACATTAATTAGATCCAGTGTTTGTTGAAGTGCACAGTTGACCTCAGAAGACCTAACGTAAAATAGATGTCATAGAACAGATTAGACCATTAGCTTCCCTTCATTTTGAAAAGGGGTCAGCAACATATGATGACAGTGGCTACATATGGAAAGTGACAGGTCAGATTTACTTACATTTTCTGGCACCATTAGGAAGATTGAAATTCAGTACATTTTGAGACAAACATGGTTGGAACAGGAACTTCTGGACTAGGCTTCACAGACAACTGTGTAGTCAAAGTGTATTTAAACCAAGTCACTGAAGCCTTAGAAACTGCATGTGAAAGTTTTTTAGTTCCGAATAATTGTCATCTATTAAGTTCTTTTCCTAAGAGTATGACGTCTGAACACAAGAGGTATAATATCTAGTTTAATTAGATGAAGTCTTTCTGGTTTGTTTCCATTTCTGGCATTAGCATTTTCTTGCTCTTCTGCAATGAATTCCTTAATCTGGGAAATGGACACGGAGTTCATGGGCCCTATGATGGATGCATTTTCTTGAAATTGTCTGCATAATTTAGTTTGCTGGTGGGTTTTGTACGTGTGTGAGTGTGTTTGTGGAGGGCATTTATAAATTGCATTAGGTTCTTGCTTCTCATCAAGATGGCAGCATGGGTAAACATGGCTCACCTCCTCGCACAACCACATCAAAACTACAATTAAACTGTACAACAACCATCACTCAGAACCTTCAGAAATGGAGTTGAATGGAAGTTTTGACAACTACAGAATTAAAGAAACCACATATATCTAGACTGGTAGGAGGGGAGGAGGTGCAGAATGGGCTGGTCCTACCTCCACATGTGGTGGATAAAAATTTGGGAGGGATTCTCACAAGTGAGGAGTCCCAGCCCCACACCAGGCCCCCAAGCCCAGGGTTTCAGTGCCAGCAAGATAAGTTTCTATACCTCTGGCTGCAAAAACCAGTGAGGACTGAGCTGGTAGAAGAAACTTCTGGAGACCCAAACAGTTCCCTTAAAGAACCCATACACAGACTTACTCAGACTTACTCCCTCTGAGCTCCAGCGCTGGGGTATCAGCTTGAATGCACCAGTGGCACAATGCAAGAGCTGGGGGATAGCTTTCTTCCTGAAAGAAAGGTGGGCAAAGGTCATTGTTCCTTTTCTGGGCCCTCCCCTCACAGAGCAACAGGGCTGGCAGGCAGGTGCCATATCTGAGACTCCATCAATCTGGCTAACTCTGTTTGGCCCACCTTGGAGACCCCCTGAGATTCTCTCCCACCCAACTTAGGGGCTCACCCACACTGTTAACCATGGCTATTCCATATGAATGCCTGATCTTGGCTCATGCTTCACAACTTCCTACATCCTATCAAACAAGCCACAGCTGGCCTCAGTGAGCCCCCCCCAGGCCAGGCACTAGCAGCAGCCAGCTTAGGTTCACAGCTTAGCCACACCTGGGGCCCTTCAAGCCCAGCACAAGTGGTAGCCATCTCAGATTGCTTTATAGCTCAGGCAAGGTGGCCCCAGGCAGAATACAGATTGGGGCTGATCTTGGCCAGCACCACCTGGGGAAACCCCAGGACCAGTGCACCCAGTGGACAGCTGTAGACCCTGTTGCAGCACTACCACCCTGCCCCTGCACAGCTGATCCTCCCTGGAGAGCACAGGTTGGTGGTGAGTGGTCATAGCCAGTCCTTGCAGCTGACTGGCCTGGGTAAATCCCTCCCACTGACCTGCCAACAACAATCAAGGCTCAACTACAAGAGGAGGGTGTACTTGGCTCACATGAAGGATGCACATCAAGTACCCAGCTTGGGTGAAAGGGGAGGCTGTGCCACTGGACCCTACAGGACACATTAGGCCACACTACCAAGACACAATCAAAGTAGTTCTACCTAATATATAGAAACAAACACAGGGAGGCTGCCAAAATGAAGAGACAAAGAAATATGATCCACGTGAAGGAAGAATCAAAACTCCAGAAAAAGAGCTAAATGAAATGGAGCTAAGCAATTGATCAGATGCAGAGTTCAAAACACTGGTTATGAGGATACTCAAGTACTTACTGAGGACCTTAATGTCATAAAAAAGATCCAGTCAGAAATGAAGGGTACACTAATTAAAATAAAGAACAATTTACAGGGAAACAGCAGTAGAGTGGATGAAGCCAATAATCAAATCAATGATTTGGAACAGAAGGAAGCAAAAAACAACCAATCAGAACATCAAGAAGAAAAAAGACCAAAAAAAAGTATAGTGTAAGCAGCCTCTGAGATAATTTCGAGAGTTCCAACATTCACATCATAGAGGTGCCAGAAGGAGAAGAGATAGAGCAAGAAATTGGAAATCTATTTGAAAAAATAATGAAAGAAAACTTCCCTAATTTGGTAAAGGCAATAGGCATGCAAGTCCAGGAAAGGCAGAAAGTTCCAAACAAGATGGATGCAAAAAGACCCACTCCAAGAGAAATCATTAAAAAGCCGGAGGTTAAGGATAAAGAGAGAATCTTAAAAGCACCAAGAGAAAAACAGAGTTACCTACAGGGGAGTTTCCATAAGACTGTCAGCTGATTTCTCAAAAGAAACTTTGCAGGCTAGAGGGGAATCACAAGAAATACTCAAAGTCAGGAAAAGCAGGGACCTACAGCCAACACTGCTCTACCCAGCAAAGCTATCATTTAGAATCAAAGGGCAGATAAAGAGCTCCCCAGACAAGAAAAAAACTAAAGGAGTTCATCTTTACCAAACCATCATTATATGAAATGTTAATAGGACTTATTTAAGAAAAAGAAGATCAAAACTATGAACAATAAAGTGGCAATAAGTACATATCTGTCAACAATTGAATCTGAAAAACAAAGTAAGCAAATAAGAGCAAAGACGGAATCATGGATATAGAGAGAGTTTTGATGGTCACCAGATGGGAGGGTGGTATGGGGGAATGGGTGAAGAGGCGAGAGGAGTAAGAAGTACACCACCAGGTAGTTACAGAACAGCCACGGGGATGTGAAGTACAGCATAGGAAATGGAGCAGCGGAAGAACTTGCATGCATGACCCACGCGCATGAACAGTTGTGTGGGAATTGCCTGAGGGAGTGGGAGGTGTTGGGTGGATGGGGGAAAAGGGGGAAAATTGGGACAACTGTAATAGCAAAATCAATAAAATATAGTAAAAAATAAACTCAAAAAAATTCTCAAATGCTCCATGACTCCCAAAGATGAACAAAGAAGCCACTAATTTAGAGACTAGTCATTATCCCCTCGGTTAGCATTTAGCCCCTTAAGCCCAGTGAGCCATCACAGTCACATGGCCCATAGATTCTGTTCTCTGTTACTTATGAAGCTCATGGATAAGAAGCGAGCTTTATTTTTATGTAAATTCAGCATAGGATTGAGAGTCACCTCTGTAAACTAGTGTGTAGATTTACAAGCTGGAAATGATTGGACAGCATGTATATCATTTCTGTATGCGCTATTTCTTTGCTTCAGTCTGCTTGGGCTCTGGTCTTTAAACAATGATCGCCAGACAGTAATCTACCCATGAAAATCTTCAGCAATATGCTCTTACCTTTGTAACTACAATCTATCTGGAGCTATATAATTGGTTCTTAAGAGGATGTTCTTTCTCTCTCTCTCTCTTTTTTTTTTTTTTTGCCTTCAAGAAATTAGGAACCTTAGCAGGAATTCTTTAAGAGATATTTCAGGTATGTTCTACCCACATTTCCAGGAGCTTTTATATCTTCATTCTTTCGTTGGTGGTTTTTGGTTGTACTTTTATCTTCCCTTCAGAAACACCGACTCGAGTGGAGGGAGGATGGGAGAGGAAGGCAGCTGAGGGATCAGATGAGCAGGTGCTTGGGGGACTTTCTGTTCCTGCCAAATGATCTTTTCTTAAAAAGTATTGAATATTTTTCTTTTAATTTCCCAATCATAGTGCAGCTTGTTCCTTGCCAAATAGTGTTTGGGGCTTTGCCTAGGCCCCGTGTGCCAGAGCCGAGGATTCGTCTTGGCCAGACAGTGCCACATACTGAAGGCGGGAGCCGCTTCCAGGAAAGCCCAGGGACCCGTGGCTCTGCGAGCCCTCTCCTTCGCCGTGCGAGCCAGGCCTGGACACTCTCGACCATCTGGAAAACTTTGGACCCAAGCACCAATATCTGTCTCATACATATTTTTCTTTTCATTTCCTAAGTTTTAAAAAAGTGCTTGTTCATTTGAGATATATATTTATTACTGTTTTAATCTGTGTACTGCAAGACGAACTGTATGCTTGAGGGCTGCAAAGAAAGTCGTCAGAAAAGAGTTGACGTACCCTCTATGGATGTATATTGCTATTCTCTGTGCCATTGTGATGCTCAATAAGCAGTTTTGGAATGAATACATCTGAAAACTTTGTACTGACACGCTGTTAGTGACAAAGTGTCTTTTTTCAGGTGCTCTTGAACAGGAATGATTTCATCTCTCCTTTCTTCACCCTGCCTAGTGTGTGCTCTCTGTAGTGTACATCTCCTTGTGTGACAGTGCTACAAAATACAGTTAATGCCCCCGCTCTGTTTACAGCGGCGGCCAGTCTGTTTATTTCTAGACGCAGATAGCAGCTCCATAATGCTGTGAGGTAGTCTGTACAACCCAGGACCATTTTATGTTGCTGTGGCTGTACTTGACACACTTCATTAGTGCTCTGCTTTTAGTACTTTTCCTTATGCCAAATATAAAAATGTTCCTAGCTCTCTTTCAGAAATCCTGATAGTTTGAGTATTGGTCATGGGTTTCCTTTTTTGTTTGTTTGTTTTTAACTTTTCTGTCAATTAGCTTGCTAAATCCCTTTGAACCTATTAACATATTTAACCTTTTAAAAAACCTTTTAGGTAGTGTACATTTATGAATTTGCTGTGATAAATCAGTCATTTCAAAAATTACTGTATTTTGCCAGGCATAATGCACATTTTTTTGCCCAAATTTTTTGGGGAAAAGTAAGGCTGTGTATTACATGTGGCTATTACTAATTCCATATCTATATAAATGTTTTTAATTCTTTTATTTATGCTTACATGTTAAAAGCATAACTCTAGAAGGCAATAATAGTATCCTTTATGCAAAAACAGTTCCCTAAAACAATGCCCAGTTCTGCTCACAGGTGCCTTCTGATGATGGTAACAAGGACACTTGATCAGATGTCAATGTGGCCGTAGTCTTCACGTCCAGATCATGGTTTTCTAACCTGTTTTTTCTTTTTCCTTCTTTTTTCTTTTGTGACTGGGGCCCTATACCATTGGGTTCTATTCTCTGCATTCTCTGTGCTTCTTTCTTTGGAACCCCCCTTCCAGCTACTAGCTGGGATGATGGAAGCACTGGCAGCTCCCTTGGGCAGCCCCTTTCCCTGAGCTTTTGACATGTTCCTTTGGCAGCTTCACTTAACTTTGTGGAGCTTGGAGCTTACCTGGAAGAGAAGAAAGTCATTCTCTGGCATCAGAGGAGTGACCTGCCCTGGGGGGTTCTGGGCTCCAGTTTTCAGTTTAGTCATTTGACTTAAAGGATGAGGCAGCCCTAAAGGAAGGTGACTTTTTTCTGCCTTTGTCAACTTCAGAAACTGTGTTCTGTTTACTTCTGTTCCACTATTACTGGGAGCTGAATCATGTTTCAGTTGAGATTAGTGTGGGTTGAACCATATGATATAGCCATTTTTGTAGTGAAAAATGCTCAAATATTGGCGATCTCATCTGATTCAACCTAGTATATCTTATCTGTGAGTCTATACTAGTTTATAGCTTGTTTGTTTTGATGCTGAGCTTTCGAAAAGTATCCCAGATGCTACGCTAAGCGATTTCAATGGAAAGCCACTTCTAAGATTTCTCTTTACTGTGCTTTCTAGGTCACTCTGCACCTGAATCCCATCTCCTCAGTCCACATTCACCACAAGCCTGTTGTGTTCCTGCTCAACTCCCCACAGCCCCTTATCTGGCATCTGAAGACAGAGCGGCTTGCAATTGGCGTCTCCCGACTTTTTTTGGTAAGTGTTTGAAACCTTCCCACAGTGCTCTTCAGCACAAAGGTGCAGTGACACTACAACTTTGCAAGGCATTTTCATTGTGATAATACCAGAGTTCCACAGTGTGTTAAATTTGGAGTGTGCTCTTAATGACGTTTGGATGATGCAGACAAGCATTCACAGACAGCAAACACCACTCATGCCTTCTTCTGTGGATGCAGCGTCGAGTCTAGTCTGCACGTTACTGCGGGACCTACGGTCATCCTCTGTGTGGCCCGAGCTTTGGTCTCAGCTGGGAGACCCTCCCCACACTGCCTGGTGGCAGCACGAGCAATGTAAATATTGTCAATAGCCACTAGGTGTGTGGTCTCCGACCACAAGCTAAATAACGCGCAAACCCTTTCTGTTTGTATGTAATGCAGACCTCATTTCTGATACGAGGATCTGTTTGTTGAGAAAGTGACACAGTGAGCTCCAAAATGAAAACATTTGTATTTTATAAAAAAGCTGGAACCCAGCACTTGTGGAAAGATCCAAATATTACCTACTATTTGTAAATCATGTCCTTTTGAGTTTGCCAGAACATTCAAGTTTGCTAGTTGTGGAGAAATTGATGGGTTGTTTGGATGGATTTTTGGGGTATGATATCATGTCTAATGATGAGCAACATTGCACTTCACAGTGGAGCTCACATTGTCTGTTGCTAAAGCTACATGCTAACGTCCTCAAGTGCAGAGCCTTGGGCTTTTAGACCTCTCTTGCCTACAAGCATTCAAAATAAGAAGCGGCCTCAGTTAATAGTGCTTCTCTGGCACGATGGATAAATTTTTCCTAATTAATTACTCTTAATCCAGATCTGTAGTTTCTTGTCAAAGTTGATTGTGCAAGAATCATCCGTGCATGCTACATCTAGTGGAGGTGGAGGGAGTTTGAGGAACAAGACCTTTGCATAGTCTCTAATCACTTATTAATAACACATGAAAAAACGATAACTCAAGGTAGTGCAGAGACCCAGCAATACCTTATCCAGGGCATCAAAATTAACATCAACATGGTATAGATGGGCTCTGTGTGCCTCTGCATGTGATAACCTGAGAACAAACACAGCCTCACTTACGTAGTTTGGACCTAATCATGAGGAAACATTGAAAAAAACCAAACTGAGTGCCATTCTATGAAACAACTATCCTGTGCTCTTCAAAAATGTTTAATCGTGAAAGACAAAGAGAGTCTGGGAAGCCATTCCAGATCAAAGGAGACTCAAAAGACACATGCGATCCTGAACTGGGTCCTGCTGGGTAGGGAGGAGGCCATTGCTGTAAAAGACATTGTCAGGATAATAGGCAAAATGGAAATTGGGCTTACAGATTAAAGTATTGTATCAGTGTTATATTTCTTGAATTTCATAATCACATTGTTGTTACATAAGAGGTTATGCTTCTTAGGAGACCTAATACTTAGGAGACCTTAAGTATTAAGGAGACTTAATGCTTAATTAAGTATTAAGACCTAATACTCAATACACTTAAGTATTAAGGGAGAGAGGGCTAAATAATTTAGAAAAACATACGATGTGCAGATAAAATGAGAAAGCAAATGTGGCAACAGGTTGAAAACTGGAGAATGTAGTTAAAGGGTAAGTAAGAGTTCTTTGTACTATATTTGCAACTTTGTAAATGTGACTTAATTTCAAAATAAAAAAAATTAAAAGTATATTTGCAAGGGAGGAGTTACTGCTAATTTAAATGGTAGCCTTTTTGAGAATTAAACTCATTACTTCTAAATTTGCAAGGCCAAAGGTCAGAGTTGTTGTTATTCGTATCCCTAGCACATTTAGTTGGCACTTGTTATTATGGGAGGCTCTCTGATACTTGTTCAGTTCTCACAATCACCCTGTGCGGTGTGGGCGTTCACCCCATTTTACAGATGCATTTACAGATGAGAAACTAAGACCCAGAGAGGCTAATTAAGCAGTGACCTAAATCTGTTGGCTCATTACTGGCAGAGCTGGGACTCAGACTGAGACAGGACTTACTCTACACTCTCTTCATGGTAAATTGGCTCCCTTCATGCTCACGTTCACTGTCAGTCTTCTGTAAGTAAAGGTATTTGTGATAAGACTACCGACCATGATCATAAGGTCACATTTAGCCCTTATAAAGCAGAGCCGTGCTATCCACAACAGGAGGCACTAGTTATGTATGGCTGTTTAATTTAAAGTAACTAAAGTCAGAAATACAGTTTCTAGGTGCACAAGCCACGTTTCAGGGGCTCCACAGCTACACGAAGCTGGGGACTGCCACATAGGGCAGCCTGTGAAGAGGTCGTAAATGAAGACTTTGCCTACCCTGGTTTGAACCCAGGCAGTAACCTGACGCAAATTATTTAATTTTTCTAAGCCTGACTTT
>PVKM010036658.1:0-14727 GCA_004027735.1 Carollia perspicillata | reverse complement strand
TTTCTTCTCCAAGAGGATAGTGTTATTTCCCCCATGGTACAGAGGACAAAGTCAAAGTGGAAAGGCTTGCTTGAGGTTACATGGGGCTGCAGAGCTGAGATTCAAACAGAGATCTGTTTAACTTAAAACCCCAACTTCCTTCCACGCCCCACCCTCACACAATACGAATGTAATATAGAGGCACAGAGTTTACCAAACTATTTTATTGTCATTCGTTGTCTACAGGCTGGTCTTCCCTGCTGGGCTGCTAGCTCACATGATAAACCTCCTATCTGTTGAATGGATACTAAAGTTACTCAGGATATTCATGTACATTCATTCACAGGCACACATAAATGTCTGATTCAAAACCACTCCTATTATCTTCACCACAGAATGAGGCTCATGCCCTGGCAGGGAGGACGTTTTCCTTTTCTTTTTTTCAACTTTTTATTTTGAATGAATTTTAGAGTCATAGAAACATCGCAACTATCCAAAGAAAAGAAAAGCACTTCTTGAAAGAGATCTATGCACTCCTATGTTCATTGCAGCATTATTTACAATAGCCAAGGCACAGAAGCGACCTAGCTGCCCATGGAGAGACGCACGGGTAAAGAAGATGTGGTCTAGCTATACAACTGAATATTACTCATCCATAAAAAAGAACGAAGCCTTGCCACTTGTGACAACATGGATGGACCTAAGTCAAATAAGTCAGAGAGAAGAATACCACATGATTCCACTTCCATGTGAAATCTAAAAACCAAACCAAACCAAACTAAACTAAAGAACCAAGGGATGGTATTCGATCTGCCCATTCGTTGTGAGTGTCAGCATTCACACATCAGGCCAACTTTCCTTCCCTCTCAGCAAAATGGCGAGATAATAGCTCCAAAATATTCAAATATTCTGGAAGGAAAAAAATGCCAGTTGCAAATATTGTTTTATTTATCTCATGAAATATGTATTTCTGAATGCGGAAGGATGACCAGACGCATTCTTTTTTAATGCGAGGACAGACCTGCTGGCAGAAGGAAAAGCCTTCACGAATGGGATGTGGGCCACGACGGAGAGAGTG
The DNA here is from genome assembly GCA_004027735.1 of Carollia perspicillata. Lineage (NCBI taxonomy): Eukaryota > Metazoa > Chordata > Mammalia > Chiroptera > Phyllostomidae > Carollia > Carollia perspicillata. The sequence continues at coordinate 13,670 of PVKM010036658.1, read as the reverse complement.
CAAGAAGCACATGCAGCAGTCCCGATTCAGACACGTCCATGGAAATCCTGCTGCTCACGCAGCCAACGCGCCAGGGACAGGCAGCACCAGATGCGTAGACAAAGAAGGGTTTGGGTGCCACCGCCGGGTGCTGGCGTTTAACATGTGGCTCTCTCAGGGAGGAACGAGGAAGCTGTGTCAGATCAAATTTTACTACAGGCGTCAGCGAACTACAGCCATGGTCAAATCCACCCACCACCTGCTTTTGTAAATAAAGCTTTATTGGAACACAGCTGTGCACATTCATTTACATATTGTCTATGGCTGCTTGCAGGCTGCAGTGGTAAGTTGCTTAGTTGTGACAAGGATGAAGGGACCTGCAAAGCCTAAAATATTGAACATCTAGTCCTCTGCAGAAAAAGTTTGCTGAACCCTGTTACGCAAGGTCTGGCGGCACTCACAGATGAATATTTGAGAAGGGTGTAAACTCTGTGAGTTCTTTCTCAAGCTGTGCTTCCCCCAAGTCTTGAGAAAGGAGTGAGCAAAAACCCTGTAAGCGAGATGCCACATGAAACCAGTCAGATCCTCAAATCGTAGGCATGGCATAGTTCAGGCTTTGCTGGTGGGCCAGGCCACAGGGAAAGGGCCACCCAGGAGGCGGCAGGAGGTGAAATGCCCCCACATCCCTACAGAAGTGTGCGTCGTCTAAATGTTCTCCTGGAAGATACCAAGACTGCAGGCTTACGAAGGTCAGGCTGTGGACAAGGTCTGGCCCACAACGCGTGCTTCAAAAGTGCATCTTAGAAAAGGAAGGAAGGAAAGGAGGATGGAGGAAAGGCAGAAAAGAGTAAAGGAGAAAGGAAGAGCTGAAGGAAAAGAACAGAAATAGGAGAGAAAAAGAGTAAAAGTAAAATCACACCGTTTGTTTAGCCGCCTTGCTGTTACAATAACTGGTTCGCAGGGCTCAGTCTGGCCTCATCGCCAGCCAAGGATGCAGTACAACAACCAGAGGTGAACTCAGAGCCCTGGAAGCATATCTGCCTTTTCTTCGCAAACTTTTCATCACAAGGCCACGTAATTTTCAGCCGTGCTTCATAAAATGCCCCTTTTATTCTCCTACATCCTCAGGTCTCCCATGCTGAAGCTGCGGTCTATCTAGCTCTGTAGGCAGCCTCCTGCACTCCTAACAAAGCTCCTGTGCCCCAGCTCGGCCCTCCCTCCTGACCCTGGGCTCCCAGCCCCAGACCCCACCCTGCCTGACAGCAGGCCCCTGAGGAATGAGGGGTGAGACCCAGTACAGGTCAGAATCCTGCCTCGTGGGCACAAAGGACAAGCACGCCCCAGAGCTCTCAGTTTGCTTCTACACAAGGGAATTTCTGCCAGCATGGAATGGCTAATAACGCAGACACTGGGGACAGACTCTTGGGGCTGTATGACCTTGGGCTCTTTTACTTACACTCTCTCTCTATGCCAGTTTCCTCATCTGTAAAATGGGAATGATAACATTGTCCATCTTAGAGGCTTCTTATAGGATGAAATGAGTTAATTCCTGTAAAGCCCTTAGATCCACACTGAGCACACGAATCTCTGTATGTTCGTTAAATAAAATCTAATCTTTCCAAGCTCTACTGGGTCTTATCCCTGAGGTCAGGCCTGCTGGAATGGAAAGTTTCTAAACTCTAAAATGATTTTTTTTTAAGTAATAAAATATTCCAAAGCTATTGATATCTCCAAAGAAAATAAAACCTGCCAAGGAGAAATATGCTAAAATACTATAGTAAGACTTAATGGGGTGGTGCAATGATACCATTTTAGAGCTTACTGTAAAGCAAACACGGTCTTAAAGAATCGGTAGTGGTTTTCAAATCTAAGGACGTCCCACGAATGTGGCTGCGATTCCAATGCAACACTCCAGGAAGCGCGTAAGAGCAGTTAAGCGCATCTCCCTGTTGAAATAACTGTGCCCTGAGTTGGATTCTGCTGCTGAGGACTGTCTGGGGGTGGGAGAGGCAGCAGTGGGTGCTAAGTGGTGCCACGTGTGAGGGGCGCATATTAACTGCCCGTGAGCAAGCTAAGCTGTCCCTCACCAATGGCAGCTATCAGTAGTAGTTGCCAAGAGGGTCAAGGCCCTGGAATGACTTCCCAGGGCGCAGCTCAGCGTATACCATCAGCCCACCGTGACCAGCCCCAAACCTCCCTCCACAATCAACCCGTCCCCTTCCAATCTCTGCCACCCCTAGTGGGCTCTGCCCATCCTAGATGTCCACCTCGAACATGCCAGGCGCATCCCCCCAGGGCTTTGACACGCACTGCCCTCTTGGCGGGGAGCTCCTCTCCCCTACACGAACTCTCTCTTGATCCTAAAGGCTTCAGTCTTTCCTGACTCCCCTTACTGTCATAGGTACCCTGCAGTTTCTTCATTTAAGTTATATTGTCACTATAAATTTTGTAACTACAAATTTTCTTAACTGCTTTTAGCTTTTTGATGATGTTTGTCTTGCCCTACTAAAATGTGTCTTTGATGAGAGACAGTATCACATCTTACGATTGGCAGTTTAATTCTTTGTGCTCTGAGCACTTCCTTCATGGTCTGACATACAGAAGAGCTCAACAAGTACTCAATAAGTGAATGAATGAATGAATGAATGAATGAGTGAATAGTTCAAAGAGAGTTGTAGCAAACATAGGTCTGAAACCAACTCACCTCTAACACTCAATCTATTACTTTGGTCAACTATGTTTCTATTTCTTTGGTTAATACACATGAAACGTGATTAGAACAGAGCTTTGTATGTTATTGTGTGCAATAGACATTGTTAGTAGTAGTAGTAGTAGTAGTAATAATGTCAGTGGTTCTAGTACTATGTCTCAATTTCATTTTCTCATAATAGAAAAAACCATCAGTCTCACCTGTCTGCTGTAGAATGTCCCTAAGTAAGCAAATCACAATAACTCATATTGACAGGGGCATATACATAGCTCTCCTTACCTACAAGAAGAGCTCCAAGGTCTCACCCGAAGGTCTCACATTGTTGCAAAGGGTGTGTTCAAATGCAAGGAGGGTGTGTGGCGAATCCAGTTCCTGCACACCACAGCAGACACGCAGCCTCCACACAGGCAAAGGGGGCAACCAGCCCACACAGCATATGGACCTGCGGTGAAGCATATGGGTTGGGTCCTAGAGATAGGGCCCCCATATGCTCCCCGAGCTGGGCCTGCCTTGCCCACTCCCAGGCTCCCCACACTTTTGGCTGGTTCATAAATCAGCGGCTTCCCACCATCCCAGTGCACCGGCTGATCCATGTGTGATTAATGCACACATTTGCCTGCAGCCTGGAGAGAACCCCAGGTACAGGTGGAGAGGAAGGAAAAAGACTTAATTGGAGTAGGGGGGAGGCAGAGGAGGGAAGAGGAGGTCATTCCTCATTGCCATTGAGCCAGCACTCTTCAGAAGTCTTGGCTTTGTAAGAATGAGATTTCCTGGAAATCTTTTTTACAGACTCTCCAGGAACCTCACTGTAACCTAGGATATTGCCTGGGTCTTACCGGTGAAGACTCAGAAAGACGCTTGCTCCATTCCATTAAGTCCCACCCTCCATGATCCTCCAGGGCCTCGTCATTGGGGCTTAAACCTACACTCAGACCCTGTCAGGAACCAACAGGCTGGGGTCCCTGGAGACAGCAAGATTCGATGTGCCAGGCAGCAAAGCCACTCAACTGTGCTGCAGACCAATATTTCCCAACTGTGCTCAACCAGGGCAAAAGGTTGTACTCAGTTGCCACAGGACTTCTCCCACAATCGGCTACACCTGCCAGGACTCCCATATCCTTCTAGCTTTACTGGGCTGCCATTGTGAGCCTGGGCAGTGTGGCCCCATGGCGTGGAGCCAGTTATCTCCCAGCTCTCACGCAGGTGCCGTAACCAGGGGGAGTTGCCTCCCAGTTACGTCTTGGGTGGAAGTCACTCCCTTCTCCCTGGCTCAAAAGCAGGGCCACAGCTATTTAACATACCTATGAAACCAGTTAAAGGCTATAGATATGTCAAATGACCATGCAAGAGGCTAGCTGCAAAGCTGTTGGTATGCAAAACAGCTTTCAATGGCCCTGCTCCACGTGTCCCTTCCCCCAACTCACACCTGTGGGGGGGAAGGAGCGAGGACACCTTAATATTTCCTGCACACCTTGAGTTCTGGACCCCATTCCAAATCCCTTTTTGGGGCCCCCCTCTTGGCTGCACCCTGTATCAGTTTGGCTGGGCTTCTGGACTACGATCACCTTGGGGTTAGGCCAGGAGCTGGTCGATCTAGGATGGCCTCATACCCGTCTGGCCCCATCTCGACCCGAGTCTTCCTTTATATGGCTTCTCACTCTTCAGCAGCTTAGCTCAGGCTCCTGCATGATGGCTTCAGCTTTCCAAACTCGAGAGTAAGCGCCAGTGCTCCCTTTATGAACACTTCCTCGTTATCACCTGCACTCCTCACTCCTCAGTTACGCGTCGGTGATTTTTCAATGAGGAACCTGAGTGTAAGGCCACGTACGCCTTTCAGGTTTCACTGTGGAGGCCATGATTTTCTAGCGCCAGTGCTGTACATCTGAAACTAACACAGAATAATGTTGAATGTAAACTTTTTAGAAATAAAAATATATATATTCAAAAAAAATCATATTTACCAATATCTCACTGGCCAAAACAAGCCACACGCCGATTAAAGAGAGAGGAGACTGACTCTGCCTCTCGCTGGGAGCGCAGCTACCGCCCAGGGCGAGGGCCTGGAAGCAGGGAGGAGAATTGGTGATCACGTGAATAAGTGGGATATCTAGGAAAGCTTCTTATGAATCCATGTAAGTCGATATTAGAAAACCAATGTCTCTGGCTGGGTGGCTCCATTGGAGCATCGTTCGGTACACCAAAATGTTGTGGGTTCAGTCCCAGGTCAGAGAATACACCCAGGCTGCAGGTTCGATCCCTGGTCGGTATGCGTGTGGGAGGCAACCTATTGACTGGCTGATGTTTCTTTATCACCTTGGTGTTTCTCTCTTGTCTTCTCTTCTCTCTCTCTTTCTCTGTCTCCTCCTCTCTCTCTAAAATCAATAAACATATCCTCAGGTGAGAATTAAAAGAAAACCAATGTCCCCTGAAAAGAAGACCTCCTCCAAAGTATTTTGGGGCACCAACAAGAAAGCGTCTCCTATCTGCTATTTGAACGACAGCATCAGCTATTGCAAGTGCATTTGTCTCTCTGGCCCCGTCTTCCCTCCCACACCCCGTCTGTGCGGTCCTCGGGGCCTGCTACTTCCCACTGAGCCACAGTGCTTCTCCCAGCAGGACACGCATGGACACTTCTGCCAGACACGATGGCGTCCCCAGGGCCCTTTCATCTACCGCAGCCCCATGAGGGTCCAGTCTGATATCTGGGGTCCCAGAGTATACGAGTGGAGCAAATGTCTCTTTTTATTGTCAACGTCTTTCCTGGGAGCCTCATAATAACTTTTCTTAGGTCCTCTGTACCTCCTGGCATTTTCTACAAAAACAATTCCTCCTGTTCATATTCATCATAGGTTCCCAGCAAATGTTACAGATATGGGCCTGGAGACAAATCTGAGACACTAACACCAGGATGCACTCTCAAATAATCGCCCTATTCAAAACTCCTTAGGGTTTTATGGGGCAAAGCTTGGTGAACCTGATATCCTGTTTCTGTGGAATGAGATCATTCCCAGGAGGTTCCTCGGAATCTCATTCAAACAGATCTGAGCCCGTTTCTTGGCTCTGTAAGTCATGGCTTTAACTGCAGACTCTGGGAGCAGATATATATATATATGAATCCAATTCCAGGCTGGACTTCTTGTTAACTGTGGTCTTGAGCAAATGGTGAGCACCTCTAAGCCTCAATCCCTCCATTTGTGAAATGGAAATAATAAAAGCACCCATCTGTTAGGATTACCATGATGGCTAGATTACATAATGTCTTAAAATCCTAGAACAGTGAAGGGAAACAACGAAAGCTAACCTTGATTTTTAGTGTCTTCATTATGTTAGCCCCACCAGGAGCTAACCTCCTTTGGGAGACAATCAGGGCTCTCCTGTGACAGGTAGAACAAAGGTGAGTGTAATTTCAATCTTGGTCTTCAGTCTTCATGTCCTACTCTGAAGCCAAACACAAGCTCCTATCAATAACTCACATTTCCCAGGATCAAAGCAGAATACCTGCCTCCTTCCGTCTTTCGTCTGCAAAATGGAAAGTCCATTTTGCAGGGGAGTTAAGGTGCCCCAGTCCATCTAAATATTTCAGCTTCTGCCTGAATGTTCGCCAACCTGTTAGGAGTGTTGGTAACAATGGAGATATTTAAAAATGTATTTAGAAAGAATGTGGGTGAGCGTGTGTAGATGTGTAGTGTTTTTTAAAGTCTGCATCCGTGAACTCCTGATTCAGGATATGTCTGTGCTGGGGGCAAAGGCCGCCTCGTGCGAGTCTCGTTAGGAGAGTGACTGCCCGAAAGCCAGACCTGGATGATCACAAATGGACGCAGAGGGAGGCTGGAAACCAGGCCTCCTGCCCACTCAGCAGTTCTTGGCGCTGGCCCCATCTCCACCATCTAATGCTGTCTCCGCATTAGATGCTGCAAACACAATTGACTTCTATTACTTATAAAGCCAACCACTTTACTTCATTCGAACATTTAGGACGGACTTCAGAGAGTCCTGAGAGGCTGGCCGGCACAGCCAGCCCCAACCAGCCCGTTGCCCCAGCCTCCACTCAGACGGCATGACAACAGGAGAAGATGCCTTCATTCTACATGCAGCATCCAGGCTGCATTAGCAGAGGGTTTTTAAAGACTGATATTTCTTCATTTGAAAGGTCTGATCCAAATACCCACATCCCAAAGTATTCTGTTCTTGTCATTTATTTATCAGATCCATATTCAATGCATCATCCCCACAGTAGGCCCGGGAATATAAAGAGAGATTATAGATCAACCAAACCTTCAGGAGGCTCACTGCCTATCGTGGAGAATAGAGGCAAAAAAAAGTAGGAGTGACATAATGCTACTTATGCCGTGATGATGAAAAGAAAATTGTACTACAGTTCAACATGGAAGATGTGAGAGAATGGAGAATGGCTTCCAAGTTAAATTGTTTGAACTAAATCCTGAAGGTGCTTAGGTTTTTAGGGGGGAAAAATGGAATGAAGAATGGTCTGGCAGGAGAATGTTGGAGAAGAGGCACAGAGAAGTTGAAATCGGGCAGATCTTTGGTTCAGGTCCAGGCCTACTTGCTCAGCCCCGGGTCAGTCACTCCGTCTTCCTGAATCTCAGCTGCCTCCTCTACAAAACGGAGCTAATGGAGCTTCCTAAGATTATGGCAGGGACCAAGTAGCTCACATAAGCAAATGGGCTGAGGGGACAGGGAGCCACGGTGGACTGTCATGACAGGTTACCTGTCATTCTTGGTTTAGTATGGCGAGAGCTGCAGGACAGGCAAACCACAGAAGGCCTTGGGGGAGGGTGGCGACAAGGGCTTCCACCGAAGGTTTTAAGCCAAAGAGTGATACGGCCACGTTTAGGTTTCAAACACGTGCCATTAGTGATGAGGTCAGAGATGACCTAAGTCATGAGGCAGAGGAGGGTCTCTTTCTCCCCGCAGTGTTTTACACTCGCGGCTTCTTTACCCCAAGCCCTGCCCAGAGGCATGCTAACAATGTGGATTGAGAGAAAGGGTATTTCTCTGGCATTTCCTCCTTTACCTTCAAAAAGCTCTAGTGGGAGAATCAAGAAAAACTGTTCTCTCCACGTGGCCCCCAAGTGTGTCCTCCATGCAGAGGAAATATAAATTCTAAGGGCAGAATGCATGTGAAGGAAATGGTCCTCCGTCATGGAGCTCAAACGTCACCTCCCTGGGGACAGTCTGAACCAGAGCTCAGATGACCAGGCTCTCCCCTGTGGACACTGTCAGCACCTACCGCCCCAACTGTCCATAGTGCCGCAATTAATTTCTAGTTGATGCTGCTCTCCCCAACTAGAGCTCTTTCGAGTCTGATGTAAGATCTTATCCTTATGTTTATTTGCACCATGAAGCACAATGCCTGGCACCTAGTAGATAAGAGATAGGGTCTGTTGAGTGAATACACGTGGGTCTAATCTATTTCAAATCTCCCAACTTCCACTTTTCACTAGAGTAAGCTGAAGTCTTACACACCAGCAGGGATACGAGTATGTAAGTCAGGGACCCTCAAAGACCAGTACGGTCTTCTAATTACTCCACCCTCTGCTGTCAGCACAGATGAATAAGAATGCTGCTCACTCACAGAGCCCGTGTGGATTAGTCAAGAGTAGATATGTGTAGATTCTGCTCCTGGCAGAAACTCAGAGCTGTGGGAGGGGAGTGGGAGATACTCATTCTTCTTGTCATCCATCTCCTCGGTGAGGAGGTGTTAACTGAATCTGAATTTGCCTGGTTCATCTGGGCTAGAGCTGCAATGGATGGGAATACCTGAGCTTCCCTTGAATCAAGGCATATTTGTATCCTCACTCTCTGTGGAGAGCAGGTTTCTCAACTTTTGCTCTTTCTAGGGCAGGTGTCAGCAAACTATGGTCTACAGGTCAAATCCACTCCACAACCTGTTTTTATACGTAAAGTTTTTTTTAAAGCTTGTATTCATTTATTTTTAGAAAGAAGGGAAGGGAAGGAGAAAGAAAGGGAGAGAAATGTCAACATGCAAGAGATACACTGACTGGTTGCTTCTCGAACACCCCCAGCTGGGGACCTGGTCTGCAACCCAGGCATGTGCCTTGACTGGGAATTGAACCAGCAACCTTCTGGCTCACAGGCCAGTGCTCAATCCACTGTGCCACACCAGCCAGGGCTATAAATAAAGTTTTATGACTTTATTAATAAAATAAACAAACCCAGCAACATTCATTTATTTATATATTGTCTTTGACCACTTTTACTCCAGAACAGTCAGTTCCATTATTTCAGCAGAGGCTGCATGGCCAGCAGGGCCTACAATGCTTACAAAGCCTTTACAGAAGGCTTTTACAGACCCCCGCTCCAGTGCTTGACTTAGCTGTAGTGGTTGTAGCGACGTGTGCAAGCTCAGGGCTGAGCACTTGCTGCCCACCGCTCTATTTAATCCTCACTAGGAGGTGGCCACTATGATGGGACCCATTCCATTGATTAACTCATTTACTGAGCACCTACTTTGTGCCGGTCCCTGCACTGAGTGCTGGCAACATCAAGGCAAGACAAACACAATCCCTGCCCTAAGTCAGCTCCCAGTCTTGGTTCATTGAGTCAAGGCTTCAAGGCTTCTGAGTTGGGGCCAGAGCTACTCTCACCCATCACCTTTTGGAAGCTCCTCCAAGTGACCTCCCCCCGTACTCTCTTTCTGAAAGCCTGTGCCCCCCACTGAAGAACCTACAGCAGAACCATGTGCTGGAGGGAAACCCATGGCATTCCAAACTTCCTCCAGGAGTGGCTTTAGGCAGTCAGAGGCACATTCTCCTCCTTTGCAAGCCACAGCCACATCACCCACCCCATTCCACCGGTGAGTGCTGGCCACCTCCAGCTGATCAGCCAGCATCAGACCTGGGGGGCATCTCCTACTGATGACCCGCTGGGACGAGGGGACTGAGAAAGAGCCAGGCTGTGTCCTCACAGCAGTGTCTGGATCTCTGGGGTCCACTCTGGGCAGGACCTTCCTCTGGCTCCTGACAGCTCAGGAGGTAAACGAGGTCTGTCCCCTCCCACGAAGGGTGGCTGAGGCCCCTTCCTTAGGCGGTGCTGTCCTCTGCTTCGGCGGCTTTTCCCTTTGCGCACGCAGCACCTCCGGAGGAGCCCGTTTCACTTTCCCCTTTGTTTTAAGTGGCCCACAATGAAAAATGCTCACACTGCTAAATTGCTGTGTGGAAGGAAGACCGCGGAGGGAGAGGAGGCCGGAGAAAAGGCCTGAGCGGCCGGCCCGGCTGCTCGGAGCAGATCCTAATTAGCAGGCTGGCAGAGCGGCCCTCCGCAGGACGCCGGAACGTCAGCGCTGGCACCACACGCCCTCCAACTGCAGCTCGTGGCCGCAGGGCCGCGCTGGCACCACGCGGGCCCTGCTCTTGGCTGCTGCAGCCAAACAGATGTCCAGAGAGGGCTTTTGTTTTTGTGTTTGTGTTTTGCGGGAGGTTTTTTTTTTTTAAAGCATTCTGTGACCTTGTGCCAGAGATTTCTTCTGCCAAGATAAAGGGTTTCAATGGATCAAGAAAGCAAGACAGGTCTAGAGAGACGTCAAAGGGACTTCTGTGGACTCTCAGGGCAAAAAACCGAGAGATGTGAAAAGAAGCCTGGAAAATTAGACGTTGACTAAGAGGTCCCTTCCAACACTGCCCTTATTCGTAGTGGGAATACTCCAGAATCAGCCCACCCCGGAGCCCACGCATCCCTGGGCTCTGACAATGGCCTCCTGAGCATCTTACAAAGTTGTCCATGTCTCCGTGTGCTTTACTGCGAGGGCCCTGATCCAGGCGCTGTGATCGTTCATCTGCATCAGGGGTGGCGAACTGGAATTCATTGGAACAGGGTGTCCTGAATTTTTGCACTCAAGTATGCATAAAACATCGTAGATTTCCACAGAACACCTTCTTCCCTTGTGCCATGAAATGCAAAAGTGACTCCTTTATTTTACTGGCGGGAAACCTGAGATAAGAATGTGTTACATGTGCCACTGGATATTTCAGAGCAAATGCAACCACATTTAGCATGTCAACGTGGGCTTCCTGCGTTTTGTCCAGGGCTCCATGCACATGCTGGCCGGATCGCCTAACAAAAAAAACTGGGGCATGTCTGCTGACCAAAAAAAGATCTGAAAAAAAAATCAGGGCTATCGTGGAAAAAGCAAAAGTTCCCATCACTGTATCTGTAACATCAGAATGTAGTGCCTTTTCTCAACGTGAATTGATACAGCAAGCCCAGCCCACACAGTCTGGCACCAAAAGTAAAGGTGCGTGACGTCTACTTGGGGATTGGTTGTGAAACGGAGACCACATGACATCAAAACAGTCAGTCAAAATTTTATGTGTCCAGATGTTGGTCCATGGAATGCCAACTACTGGTTTGACTAATGTTTTAAATTTAATTGACCAGATGTTTTGGTGGTAGGTGTCTTAATGAGGAGGAGGAGTGTTGGCGGAACTGAATCAAATTTCCTTGGGAATAACCAGCCTCGCTGGGAACAGCCACTCGACTGCTGTTACCGTAATTAACCAGAGCTTCTCAGGAGTTCTGAAATTATCTCACCTTCAAGCCTAGACGTCTGGGAAGCGTGCTCTTCCATTGGGTAAGCTCAGAGAAGACGGACCATGCCTTAGCTAGGCTTCCCCCAGAAGCTGGCCCAAAAACAAAAGTCAAGGGCAAATTTATAAGCCATCGATAAAACCAGACACAAATTAAGCCCAGACAAAACCATTTCTCAGAGAGTGGAAAGTGAGTGAGTTTCAGGACAGAGGTCTCAGATTCAATGTGAGGCATGTCACTTACTTTAACGTGATAAAGAAAACAGTAACTTATATGGAGGGCTTATTGTGTATGTGTTCTGTGCTCTACGTGGATTCATCTCATTTAACTCACAGAACAACCTTCATCTATTTCACAGATGAGAATGCCCCAAGTCACCAAGCTAGGAAGTGTCGAAGGTGACGTTAGCTCCCAGGCACCCTGGCCCAGGGCCTGAGCTGCCAGCCATCGCCCTCCATTGTGTGATCCCCACCTTGTTAGAACCCCAGTTTCCTTCTCTCTGAATGCAATGCCCGTCTTAGGGGATGGCCATGAGGGGGCGCTAAATAGGATACATTGGAAGATGGTGTGGAGTTGCTGTGGGGTTCTGTGCTCTGTGAGTTGAGTGTCCCACCAGTGTCAGTTTCTACACCCAGGTAAGAGCCGACTGTCAGTGCTCTGTGCTCCTGCCTGCTCTCTAGGGACTCTCCAAGCCAACGAAACAGCCTGGGTCCCTGAGGTCCTGTGGCTTTCCCTTTAACACAGAAGCACCCAGCCCTCTGCTGCTCCCCCCTGTGGTAGAGGAGGCCAGTGGTCACCTAGCGTGTTTCCTTTCTTAGCATCACCTCCCACCTTTCCCACAACCTTGGTCTTTCTCAGGGGCGGAGCAGCCTCTAGGACAAAGCTGGAGTCCTCAGGGGTGGCTGGGAGGACCAGGCTCCAAGGTGGGGATCCCTGGAGGTACCCACTGGATGTGGCTGGAAAGCGACTGAGGATGGAGGTGACACCATGGGGAGGGGCAGCTCTTAGCTGCTTGGCCCCTGAGGTCCCTCCAATCCCAAGATTCACATGTATACAACATAGATTTATGAAATACCTCCTAAAAGTCATCATCCCATCAAATCTCCAGATATCGCATACTCACATAAATAACAGCAATAAAACCAAAAGAGAAAAAAATGTAATAGAGGGCAAACAAAATTTTTGCTATATTTCTGGGCTATTTCAGTGGACTCGTAAATAGCAAAGCTATTGTAGCAGAATACCTACACATAGAATAAAATGAAAGCAATGCATTCATTAGAGTCCTATTTAAATAATCCACCATTAGAGGGCATTTTCTTAGAATCATAATCCTACCAGGTTTTCATTTGAGCCAGTAAATAATTATTTCATAGCAATAAAACTAAGAGGAAAAATAAAAATGATTTCAGACGAGAGAGCGCAGCATCTTGCCGTGCTTCGGGATCTTCAGAAATCAGCTCATTGGAGGCTGGGGTCAACTCGGAGGTGACTGGCTTCTGCTCTCAGGCGGCGTGAGCAGTGTTGGGCGCAGAGAGGCCTGTGGTGTGGCCCGTGGAGGGTGCGCAGGACCCAGGGAGCCCCTTGGTGGGGAAGGGCCCTCGGCAGACCCCTCCTCACCTAGAATGTCTGGAACATCTAACATCTGACAAGGAGACTGAGGGAGAAGGTCAGAGCCTGGGCCGGCGGCACTCTGTTCCCGTGGGAGCGATGAATCCAAAGCTCCAGGAAGCCCTCTCTCATGCTCTTGATGAGGAGTTCGTGTGCCACGTTGGAGTTAACCTCTGGGGCCCTGGTCCTGGGAAGGTAGGCTCTGCCCCACCCCAGGTACCAGACCCTGGGTCCCCGCTCCAGCCCAGCCTGATGCTCCTCCTTCCTGGGCATTTGCTCATCCAGAGGACGCCCTGGTGCTCCTGGTGGGCCTCTGCCAAGTGCCCCGTTAGCGTCATCCAAAACCTAAGGATAATTTTCAAAAGCTTTAATTCTTCCTCAATATATGTTCTATTTTCCTCTGGGATACATTGCCTGTTCTTAGGTTACGAAGGTGTCTTTCAGACAACAGTGCTCTCAGTATCGTGAGCCTCCCTCTCATGGGAAGTAAGCCGGCTTCCTTAGGAGCCGGTGACTCTTTTGAATTTTTCTGAAAATAAAAAGTGACTTGTGTTTTATAGGTGTCCAGCTCATCACACGCATGGCTGGTCCGGTCATCTGCTTTTGCAGAGTTATTTCTACCTCACAGGTAAATTCCCTCTAAAGCAGGGGTGTGGTAAGAGGTCTTCTAATGCCTATAAAATGATCCACTACTAGTACTGATATCTCAGCGCTATTTAGTAATGTAAGACAAGTGATGTAAAGCCCCCAGCAAAGAAGTTTAAGAGGGTAGATACGGCCTCAGGCATGGCTAGATCTAGGG
>PVKM010036657.1:0-14720 GCA_004027735.1 Carollia perspicillata | reverse complement strand
TTCTATTTTAGGATTTGGTACAGAGGTATTGAAGCAGGAATTGGCAAAATGCAACCCAAGGGAGAAATAATTCAGTTTCCCATGGAAATATTCTGCTTCTAAATTTGCTCTTCAAGACAATGCAGGGAAATCAAATGTTTGTGTCAGGCAAGATTGAAACCATTAGTTCTAAACCATCTGAATGACGAATAAGATTATAAAGGAAAGGGTAAATCTGGGACATTTATTCTTCAAAGAAAGACTTTAGATGTTTCCTCCATACACAGAGCTGTCCAGATGCTAATTAACAGCATTTTCCCATAAGGTGAAATAAACTCATAGATAACTGGTATATGACTATTTGTCTAAAATATCAAAGAAGTAAACAGAACCATTTAATTGTATTTTCAGATAGCAGAAATGCTAAAATTTTACTTTAATCATTTAAAAAATATTTAAAATATATTACCCATTTCCCTACCATCTTAAAAGCACACAGAATTTTTTACACTGATTTGGAACTCAAATAATAAATAGTAGTTACAGGACTGAGTATAATAGAATAATACGCTCCAGTGTTACTGACTCATTTTTTTCCTATACTTAACACTAAATGGCTTCAGCTGCTGTTTGTGTTCATCTGTCTGCTTTTTCCGCCAGTCACTTCCCCCTGATAACTATGGGTGTACTTCTGGTGGTCTTGCCTTCTTTCTATTCTCCTTGCTTTTTCTACTCTATTGAAGTCTGAGACTCCAGATAACTAAGCTTGTTAGAACTTTTTTGAACACAAAAGTAACAGGTTCTAAGCAAAACACTGGAGGATGTTCCTATGGGCAAGGGAAAGAATTAACATAGTTTTTTCTCTTCTCTTCTTTTTTTATTGAATTTTTGGGGGGTGATAAGGTTAATAAAATTATATGGGTTTCAGGTGTCCAATTCTATAATCCATAATCTGTATACTGTATTGTGTGTTCACCACTCCAAGTTCACCATTTAGTCCCCTTATACCCTCTTCTACCTCCTCCCACATCCCTTTCTCTCTGGTGATCATCATACTGTTGTCTGTGTCTATGACAGTGTTTTTTCTTTTTTCTTGTTCCTTTATCCCTTTACCTTTTCCACCCAACCACCCAGCCCTGCAAACCCAGTCCCCTTTGAAACATAGTCTTGATGACTACTATTTTCACTTTTTAGGGCACTTAGGCCCCAGGATAATGTGATAAAAAATCAACTACATGTTAGTATGGTTTTACTGTACCCTTAAAAAATATTGAAGTCAAATTACTATGCCTCTGAGTCTTATATTTGGCAACAAATTATAAATACAGTGAGGCAGATATTCTTATTCCATGTTTTCAAATAATGAAATGATGGCTCAAAGGGTAACTGATTTGCTTAAAGCAGGCGAAGGGTCAGATCTAAAGCACAGGTCCTCAAACCTGGCTGCATAATAGAACACTGGAGCTGGGGACTCATTCCAGATGAATTATGTCAGCATCTCTAGACCATGTGGTCTGTGTCTCAGCATTTTTAAAAAGCCATTCAAGTACCATATTTAATAGTATCAAGATGTATCAAATATCAAAGAATAACTCTGACAAAATATGTGTAAGATTATTTTCTACTGAAAACTAAAAATTATACTAGAAAACTTAAGTAAATATACTATGTATATAAGTAAGAAGAAGAGATATTCTAAAACTGCTAATTTTTCCAAACTGATGTATATATTCAATTCAATCTTAATAAAAATTCCAGCAGATTGTTTTTGGTAGAAATTAGCAAGCCAATACTAAAATTACCATGAAATAAACAGAGCCAAGCACAACCAAGATTATTGTGAAGAAGTAGGATTCACATTCAAATAACAAGACCCATTATGAACCTATAATGATTAGGCCAGTGTGATATTGGTGCAACAGTACATAGATAGAAACATGGTACAGAAGTGAAAGTCCATAAACAGACCCATACATACACGATCACTTCACTTACAACACAGGAATACTGTAGTGAGTTGAAAAAGGTAAGTAAAGCTGGGTCTGCTGTATGTCCAAATGGAAAAAACAAACAAACAAACAAACAAACAATGTGGCTTGACCCCTATTTCACACTGTATATAAAGGCCAATCCCAAATGGCTTGTATTTCTAAATGAAGAATATAAAATAATAAACCATTTAGAAGAAAAAAGTAATAGAAAATATTTATGACCATATAGTAGGTAAACATTTTATGAATTGACCCTAAAAGTACTAACCATAAAAAAATCAAATAAATCAGACTGTATTGAAATTAAGAGCTTTTGTTCACTAAACCACAGCTGTAAGAGATTTTGAAAGCAAAACCTAAAGTAGAAGAAGACATTTACAATATATAAATCCAACAAAGACACATATCCAAAACGTATTAAGAACTCTCACAAATCAAGAATATAAAGACAGAAAAAGTAACAGAAAATTGGGCAAAAGACTAGAGTAGTAACTGAAAGAGTATTTATACAAATGATTGGTAGGCATAGGAAAAAATATCCAACTTCCTTAGTCATCAGGGAAATGTACTCTAAACCACAAAGCAACATGACTATGGACCCACCAAAGTGATGAAAATGGCAGAGACTCTCAATACCAAATAAATATGAGGATATAAAGCAACTGGAACTCCTGTGCATGACAGATAGGCATGTGCAATGGTGCAACCACTTTAGAAAACTGTTGGGCAAAATTTAATAAGCTGAATATATATATTCACTACTACCTAGAAATTCCACTCACAACAGAAATATATCTCAACAAAAATGTCCCCATGTACACCAAAAGATATGCCCACAAATGTTCACAGCAGCACTATTAAAAATAGCTTAACACAGAAAAGAAACCAATTGTTTCTCAAGAGTGGAATGGATTAATTTTATATTCACAAAAAGGAACACTATAAATAATGAGAATGAATAAACTAAAATTACACTCAATATAGAGTAATAGCATACAGAATGTTGAATAAAAGATGCCACACACCAACAACTACAATGATGGTCTGGGGACTTCTCTTTATGTGAATTATTTTCAGGAAAAATTAAAACAGAAAGCTCTCTAGGTGATTTTTGTATGTAGCCAGAATTGAAATCCACCCATCTAGAGCTTGGATCAGATTTCTTTTCTTCCTTCTTTCTTTCCTTCCCAGACCTACCCACTCAAGCCTTCTTTTCCCTAACTCTCTGGCTCAAAGTGTCAACCACTGTTCTCCGTACAGAGGATACAGAAAAAATAATCTATCATCTTTCCTTCAAGAAGCTAAATGTTTTCTCAGCTATTAACTTCAGCTTGCTTCCTGACAATAAGTTTCCCATTTCCATTGCAGTGGTTACACAATCAAGTTATCACTAAATATAGCTGCAAAGATGGGGTTGACCTTCCTGAATAATTATAGTGCTAGTGGGCATATTGGCAGCCTCGACTGCAACAGGTATTAAGTCTCTTGAAGTGTACTGAGTAACATTTGACCCCCGCTGTACCAGAGTATGTTTAATAATGAGCTGAGTTACTGGCACCAGAGTTCTAGAATGCACATGGCATGTCAGCTCTATCTTGCATAAGGATCATTCCACTCCCAGTGGATGGTCCAATTCCCACTCAACACCACATGCTTTCTTGGGCATAAATTATTATAATTTTTATGCTCTTGATCTGTCTTTTATAAGCAGTGTGTGAAAATTAGACTTTCTTCATTTTTATTATTTCCTCTGCTTCCCTCAACTCTCTCTCCTTCTCCCCCCTCCTTCCCTCTGAAGTAAATAAGCAATGTCACTGCAGAATCCAGACTTTGCATTTCCAGAACACGTCCCCATTCTCATATCTTTGTCCTCAGGCACTGCCAATAACCAAAGCACTGGCTGACACAGAAAGTCAAAGCTAATCATCTTTATCTTTCACAGCACACTCTGTCTTTCAAGAACATGGCCATTGATTATTTGACCATGGTCATTATGCCAAGACTTGCCTTCATAAACAAACAGAAGATAAGCTAACCTTGGCCTGAATCCTGCTTTTAGTTCATACTCCCTCTGACTGTTGCAACCAGAAAATCTCAATGCTAGGGGACAAAGAGCCCTGAGAAGTTACCAGTGGCCTCACCTTGGGCGCAAATTTCATTTTGCCTGTATCTTCCTTCTAAGCCAGATAAATCATTCTGATAAGAACACAATATTTCCTATAAAGAGGTGTTTATTTCATTGATTTCTACTCACTGTTCATGTCCCAGATTATTACTTTCCAGGGCAGGTCTCTCTGATCCTTCCAAAATTGTTTAGGTTCATATATTATAAAGTTTCACAGAACCATATACTCTTCCTTTATAACACTTAGTCAAATTACAACTAACCAATTTTTATGATTATTTGTCTCATTCACCGATGTATTGCCAGCACCTTATATATGGCCTGACTGATAGTGAATGAGTGAATGAATGAATAAATGAGAGCCTCCTAAATAATTTATTTTATTATTTCATTGTCATTTTTTCTTTTCTAAGATTATTATCTCTTGCTCCAGATGAAACCTTGGTGGAGATTAATGACAGACAGGTGGCCAACAACTCCCATGTCAGAGCCTTTCAGACAATTATAAATTTATGACAAAGATACTTATTCTGAGGTTTTATGTATTGATAATTTTCTCTGAAGGAGTCATAGGTCATGGTGACAAATTCCAAAAGAAAGGAAGAGTAGGGAATATGCTATCTATACCCTCCGTTTACTTGCATTAGACTCATACTTGGGGCCCTGGTGTGTCTAAGACTTTTCTTGAAATCTTGATGAAGTCCTTTCAACTATCTACTTGTAAGTCTCTTCATACATCATAAAACTGAACTGTATCAAATAAAGGGTACCATGCAAGTATGTAGCTCTATACCTTTGTTTATTTGTCCATTTAGCAAATATTTTTAACAGCATAGAATGTACACACTCTTGTGCTAGACACTAGTGATCCATAAGTCATCTAAAGAAAGGGAGTCCTGACTTCTAGGAATCCAATCAGGATTTGGGATAAGAGGATGATTAGGGAAGTCTTTCTGGCATAAAAGTTGCCCGGATCAGTGATTTACATCTATCATAATCAACCACAGGTCTGGTTAAAACACAGATTGCTGGGCCCACCCACTTTTTGATTGTCTGGAGTGGGCCCAAGATTATGCCTTTTTAACAACTTCCCAGGTGAGGATGATGCTACTGATCTGGGGACCACACTGTCAGAGTTACTGACCTGAATGAAATGGAATCTTATGTTAGAACACAGTTACAATTAAGAAATATTTGCTGAATGAATAACTGAATGGATAGATCAATTAGCTATTCAATGCAAATACATCACTACATTAATAATATAAAAAACCCGACTGGATTTTGCAGTAGTTTATTTATTGCAAAGCTATGGAAGACTCTGCTGCATCTTCTCTCCTTATGGTTCCTAACATGACTCATCGATTTAAAAAAAAATGGTATGGCTGAAATTAATCAAGCTGCTTTTTCCTATTTATGTCTTGCTCTACCTGGAGTTTCAATGGGTACTGACTCCTCTGGAGTGTAATTTGTGCTGACTCATTTCCAAGTCACTGATGGAAAGGTCAGCATGGCTTCAGTTCACAGGTGAAAGCTTATCAGGAGCTACTGATCAGGAGTTGCACATCAGAGATATTAGCCAAATCCACTTTGGGTCTTGGCTGCCTTGCCCAAATCCAGCAGAACTAAAGGTTAAAAAATTACATTGGCATATGTGTGTGGATGGAATATACAGTCAGCAGCACAGAAAGTATACTAGTCCAATGGAGAGCACTTAAGGGCATGAGCTTTGTTTTCATTCAGATAAAGGCGTAAGTCCAGATTCTGCCACCTAACAGTTATATGATGAACATCTCTTACAGTTCCTTCATCTGTAAAACATGCATAACAGTAATAATTAACTCATAGAATTGTTGCACATAATGTAGCACAACGCTGATCTCATATTAATCATCCAAAACATTTCAGCTAGCATTGTTGTTATTCATTAGCCTCTCAAATGTTCTTCATCATAACCATTAATGCTTTTGTAAATAATAAACATAAAGTTGGCATGTACCCTTCAATTACCTCAAGACTGGATCTGTGGGAAAAAATTCATTGCTTACATCTTTATTTCTGAGCCACACAATGAAGTGGTTCATACATAGCTAACTTCTCTTCAGCATATAATATAAAGATTTCCGCTCTGGATCAGAACTGATTCTGTTAAAGGTACTAAGAAGAGAGCTGTGGAAGACATCTGTCTTCCTTAAAATAAGCTTTCAAAGATATAATACTTCCACTTCCCATCTCTTTACCCCGAATCCTTTTCTTGAGTCTAGCCGTGATCCCTGGGTTATGAACAACTGAATCAGTAATGTTTCATATCAGCTTGAGGGTCACACACTCCTAGTTTCAAGTCCCAGCTCCACCACTTCAAGCTGTATGATCTTTGGAAAGTTACTGAGCTCTTTATGTCTGTTTCATCATTCTTAAAATGTAATGTTAATCTCAGGCCTGTAAACTCAGCATCTTATCCTGTTATATAACCCTCATTTTAATATCACTGGATTTGTTGAAGGAGTCCATGCCCTTCAAAATTGGAATGGTTTCAATTCTATCTCCTTTAAACCTTCTGTTTTTACTACAAAAGCTCTAATTCTTTTAGAGAGTTCACATTTGTTCTATCCCTTTGAATGTGATGGTTGCTCGGCAATTTCTCTGACAGCTGTTTCTTCAGTCTTGCTGGCCACACTGAAAAAGACTTTTCTATGGCAGTCCTTTCATCTACACTGCCAAATGCAGGGCCTTGCTCATAATAAGCACTCAATAAATATTTGTTGAGTAGATGAATGAATAAAGGCAGCCAAGGCATTCAAAAAGTAATATTTGCATTAAGCTAAAAAAAAATAAGGCAGCTTTGTTCCTCTCTGGACATGAAGTGGACAAAATCACCACATCGCCTTCAAAGAATCATTGCAGATCAGCCACTCATAAGGAATAATGAAAACTCCCTCAGTCATAATGCAAGGATGAGGAGGGGGACTGCCTCCTCTGCATTAGGCATCTTTTAGTTCTCACTCTGGCCAAAAGTCTGCATCATTTAGACGGAGCCAAGATCAAAGGAAAAACACCTGGGCTCTCATCGACAGGTGCCTTTGTTGACTGAAAATTGGCAGAAATCCAACTACCATATTTTGCAGTGTATAATGCACACAGTTATGACCAGATTTTTTTTAGGGAAAAATAAGAATGCACATTATACATGAGTAGTACTAATTCCATCTCTATATAAATGTTTCTAATTTTTTAAATGTGCTAAAAGCATAACTCTAGAAAGCAATAACAATATCTGTATACAAAATAATATCCTAGAATATGATAATTGGTTTTGTTCTAAATAGAAATAAATAAAAATGAATCAAAACATTAAAATAAAAGATTTTTTCTTTTCCAAAGAAAAGGAAAAACATGAGTATGCATTTTACACGGGAGCATATTACACATGGCAAAATACAGTAGTTACCACCCCATAGATTGCTAGTGAGCTTTTAAAAAGGTAAATTAGGTCATGTACCACCATCCCCACCACAACTAGTTTAAAACTCTTCAATGGCATTTTGTGATAGTTAAAACATAAACTACTCACCGTGACCTAAAAAGCCCTACATGATCTTGGTCCTGCCTAGCTTTTTGCTTATGATCATTTTCTTGGAGAGCTATCCCCTCACCCTACCACCAACACTCTAGTCCTTAAGACAGAAGCCTGCAACTTTTTCAGTGAAGAGACAGATAATAAATGTGTTAGACTTTGGGAACGACATCATCCCTGCAACAGCTACTCAACTTTTCCATTGCTCTATAAAAGCAACCATAGAAAAATGTATAAATTCATGAGTATGGCTGTGTCACAGTAAGATTTGATTTACAGAAACAGGTGGCTGTCTAGGTTTGGCCTGAGTGGGCCATAATTTACTGACCACTTCCCTAAGACAAGAACCCTTCCATAACTCCCTACTGCTATATACTGCTTCAGTTTTTGTCATATAAATTACCCTTGTCTGACATTTATCTGGCTCAGTCACTAGAACAGGAGCTCCATGAGAACAGGACCTATGCTTTATTAACAGCAACCTCTCCAACATCTCAGACAGTTTCTAGCACACTGTTTTTTAGGTAACTTAGTTGAATGAATGACCTCATCTCCTGCTACTTCTGCTGTCACTGATCATTCCCACTTTCCTTCAGTTCTCAGGACACACCAGGCTCATTCTTGATTATTGGTCTCTGCATGTGCCTTCACCCTCTGCCTGAAGCACCTTTCCTCTTATCTTTACAGGTCTGCCTCTTCCATTCATTTAGGTCTCAGATTTTTGGAGTAGCCTTTCCCAATCATGGTTTACAAAGTTTCCCAGAAGCCTCAGTCACTCCTGTCTTATTTTCTTCATAACTCCTATTAAGAAGTAGAATTATTTTTACTTAATTCTTGTGTACTCTTCCCATGTTTCTCAACCTCTTTAAAACTTAGTAAAGTGTGTGACAATAAGTTATCAAGAGATATGTGTCTAAAGTAGTGCTTTTCAAACTTTAATGTATATAGGAATCACCTAAGGATTTTGTTAAAATGAAAATTCTGAGTCAGTAGGTCCGGCTGAGTCCTGAAATTCTAGATTTCTCAAAGCTCCCAGGGAGCAGATGCTGACACTGCTGGTCCATGGGCCACATTTTGAGCAGGGAGAATATTAGAAATAGTGAATATTTCTGATTGTCTCACTTCTAAAGCAGGAAATGGACTCTTGGCTGAGAATCCTTTAAAATACACTTGATATGTTTTCTGGCCTGAGCCAAAAGTCAAAGTGATATACCAGTCCCATCCTTAAAAGTCATATCCAATGCTCAATGTTAAGGAAAGATTTTTCTGAGTCACTTAAGTGGTTTTGGCCTCAGGCACCATGTCTTCAATGAATGAGAAATGGCAACATTTTCCATATTAAATTTGCCTTTAAAATGCTGAATCATCCATGGGGAACCAAAATGAATCTGTCTTCATTCCCTGTTCAGTTATATCTCCATTTCTTTCAACCACTCTAATGCATACATTAGAGGAGTTACCTAATCTACACCTTGACCTGGTAACTGAAAGGGAGTATATCCAACAGGAAAATAGAATGTGGCAGAGTGATTAAGAGCTGTCTTCCAGAGTCTAATTACCACTTAAACTCTGTGTTACCTGGAGTATTGCATGTACACTTTTAATGCCTCAGTTCTTCTTCTTAAACGGAAAATTATGGTACCTTATTTAAAGCATTCTTGTAATAATTAAGATAAGTCATTCTTATAAAGAATTTGGCTAAGTGAATGGTACATATGCATATTAATGAATATTAGTTGAAATTCTTATTCTGCTCCACTATAGAATATTGTTAGTGCATTTATTGAAAGTTCTCTCACATTTTAGAGTTTTAACATATTACTTTAATATAATTATTTTAACAAAAAAAAGATGGTGGTGAGGTAGGTGGGAGCAGAGCCCAGGTCTCCTTCTGCCCAGTTAGAATGCCTAGTTGATCTTCTGAGGAACAAGTGAACAGCCAATGGAATCCCAGCTTATATGAAGTTTGAAGGCCAAAATTGTAGAGGAGATTGAAAAACAGACAGTGAGGAGACTACAATGGGACAGTAAGGTCCCTGGGATCTGTGCAGGGACCTGAGCTTCTGTGGCCCCTGGCCTGGTGCCTGCCACAGGATATGGGGAGGAGAGTTAGATCACCAGCTCTCTCCCCTATCAGAGCAGGGAGGGCAGCCTGGAACCAGGAGGGACCTGGATGCTGGAAGTCACTGAGGGGAATAGAGACAAAGTGGGAGACACACAGGGGCAGTATATATTTGCTGGACTATGGATGCCAGTTAGGTCATTACCAGAGAAATCAGGGTGCCAGGTGACACCTGGAGAAGGGAGAAGAGTTGGGCTGTGTCAAACCTTGACATGGATAGTCTCCAGACTGGTTAGAAAGTTGGACTGTGTGAAAAGCCATATGCTTGTTAAGAACAGTGGACAGCTGCTTTGTAAGGAACTCTTGTGCAGCAGCTGGCTAGCCCCAAGGGTGATTTGAGCTGTGCCCCTGAGCTTAATTCCCGCTGTTCACCCAGAGGCTGAGTGACACCATATGCCCAGAGGCTGACTGGCACTGCTCATCCTACAGTGGGCTCCAGCCACATTGAGCTCAGAAAGATCAAGGAGGAGGTGCACCACACGAACCTCAGCACCACTGGTGAATTAAAGGCACAAGCCTGGCACAGATGGACAGTGGGGGCCTGGCAGCTCATGGAGGACCTGGGCTGGAAGCTGGGCAACTGTAAATATTGCGGCCCAGACCCAGTCTCCATACTTGCAAAATCATAGGAAGGGAATAAATTGAAGCCCAGCCCACCTCTTCCTGTGGCATCCAGGAAGACCAGCAGAACTCAGTCAATGGGTTTAAAGTCACAGGAGGCTTATTTTTTTTTCCTCTCTCTTTTTTTCCTTTTTTTTCTTCCCCAAGTGACATGATAATACATGGAGTTATGAAAGGTCCAGAGACAGATCCTAAGGGGGAGTACAAGGCTAACCCTCAAAATTGCGAAACTGAGAAAAATGTCATTTTGCTATCCCATAGAGCTCACATTTCATTGTTTATTTGTATTATTATTTTTTCATTATTTTACCACTTTTGTTTTATTAGGTTTTTTTTACTTATCTTCCTTATGTTGAATTTTCTTTGTTTTATTTATCTGTTTAATTACATTGTTTAACTGGTTTTCCTTATTCTCTGTTTATTGTACTTTAATTTTCCTTCTTTCACTTCACTTGTGTTCCAATAACACGCTACTCTCAATCATATACTTTCTATTCTGGTTATCCAAATAATATATTTATTATCATATTATTGTTTTTACAGTACTACTGTAAATAATTCTTGTTCCATACAACAGTAAATACGACACAGCAACCATCCCTGATCTTAGCCCACTTCACTTTATTCCTGAGCTTTATTATTATTGTGGTTAACTGTATTATCTTGCATACTGTGCCTACTTTCCATCCTTTACTCTCACTATATCTCACCTTCTAACCTTGCACAAGTGGTCTGTTTTCTGGATTCAGCTCACAATCCTCCCCCCCTGAAACAAGGTCTTATCTCTCTTTCACATTTTATAAAAAGTGGCTAGTTGGGTGAAATATCTCAGTTAATGCTATACTTATCCAAAGAATCTCCTATCTCTTCTCTACTTTCTAGTACTTTAAATCCCATAGAATACTCTCCTGCTATCTTAATTCATCTTGCCTACCCCCTGCCACTGATCACATACAATAATAGGTAGGAACTGCAAACATCAGTACACTTGATGGAGACAAGAAACCACCAACAAAAGGACCATCAAAAGGTAAAAACCCAAGTACAATAAGAGAGCCTACACAAAAAGAACAGGCAAACCTAGAGCATCCAGATGAGGAGATCAAAGAGACCACACCACTAAACCACATAGAATTCTTGCCACAGAAGTTCACCCTACAAAGACAGCTAGCAAAGCAAAACATCAGGAAGCACAGAAACAAACAAAAAGAGTCACCTAAAACGGGGAAACAAAAAAAGAACATGCAATCAAAAGGAATGGGAGACGCCCTACTAAAAGAGCTAAGTGAAATGGAGGTAAGCAAACTATCAGATATAGAATTCAAAATAATGGTTATAAAGATGCTGAAGGAACTCACAGACAACTACAAGGAACTGAGTGAGAACTACAACAGTATGAAAAAGGAAACAGACGCTATAAACAAAAACTAGGAAGAAATGAATAAAATCTCAGAAATAAAGAACACACTAGAAGAAATTACAAGTAGGCTGGATGAAGCAGAGAATCAAATCAGTGAGCTGGATAACAAGGTACAAAAAAAAAAAAAAAAGAAAACCAGAAAAGGAAAGAGCAAGAGAAGGAAATGAGACTCAGAAAGAATGAAGAGGTATTCAGGAAACTGCAGGACAATATGAAACGTAATAATATCCAGATAATAGGGATACCAGAAGGAGAAGGAAAAGAGCAAGGGATAGAAAATCTATTTGAGAAAGTAATGATGGAAAACTTCCCTAATTTCATGAGAGAAAAAGTCACACAAATCCAGGAAACACAGAGAGTCCCAATCAAGAGGAACCCAAAGAACCCCACTTCAAGACACATCATAATTAAAATGGCAAAATTCCACGACAAAGAGAGAATCTTAAAGGCAACAAGGGAGAAGAAGGAAGTAACATACAAGGGAGCCCCAATAAGGTTAGCTGCTGACTTCTCAATGGAAACACTCCAAGCCAGAAGAGACTGGAAATAAATATTCCAAATAATGAAAAACAAAGGCCTACAACCAAGACTACTCTATCCAGCAAGGCTCTCAATTAAATTGGAAGGCCAAATAAGGAGTTTCCCAGACAAAAGATGTCTCAAAGAATACATCTCCTCCAAACAAGCACTGCAAGAGATGCTGAAGGTTCTGCTTTAATAAAAGGGGTGAAAAAGAAAGAAACACAGGTATGAAAAATGGCAATGAACAAGTACCTCTCCATAATAACCTTAAACCATAAACAGATTAAATGCTCCAATCAAAAGACATAAAATAGCTGAATGGATAAGAAAGCATGACCCACACATATGCTGCCTACAAAAGACCCACCTCAGAACAAAAGACCTACACAGACTTAAAGCAAAAGGCTGGAAACAAATATACCAAGCAAATGGACAGGAAAAAAAGCTGGGATAACACTAGTCATATCAGACAAAATAGACTTCAAAACAAGGGCCATAAAAAGAGACCCAGAAGGTTACTTCATAATACTCAACAGAAGAATCCACCAAGAAGACATAAACATTGTAAGTATCTATGCACCGAACATAGGAGCACCCAAATACATGAAGAAATTCTTGGAGGACTTCAAGAAAGATAAAATCTGCAACAAAACATTGGCAAACTGCATCCAGCAATATGTTAAAAAGATCATACACCATGATCAAGTGGGATTCATCCCAGGAATGTAAGGATGGTACAAACAAAAGAAAGAAAAAAATTCACAAGTCAATAAACATAATACATCACATAAACAAAAGCAAAGATAAAAATTACATGATCATATCAACAGATGTGGAAAAAACATTTGATAAGGTACAGTACCCATTTACGATGAAAACACCCAGCAAAGTGGGAACAGAGGGAGCATTCCTCAACATAATAAAGGCCATATATGAGAAACCTACAGCCAACATCATATTGAATGGGCAAAAACTAAAAGCTTTTCCACTAAGATCGGGAACAAGACAAAGTTGTCCATTTTCACCACTTCTATTCAACATAGTATTGGAAGTCCTAGCCACAGCAACCAGACAACAAAAAGAAATAAAAGGTACCCAAATTGGAAAGGAGGAAACAAAATCGTCATTGTTTGCAGATGACATGACAGTGTACTTAGAAAATTCTATAGACTCCACCAAAAAACTACTCAACCTAATAAATGAATTTGGCAAAACAGCGGGATACAGAGTCAATGTTCAGAAATCAAAAGCATTTTTGTATACCAACAATGAAGTATCAGAAGCAGAAATCAGGAAAAAAAAGTCTCATTTGATATAGCAACAAGAAAAATAAAGTACCTAGGAATAAACCTAACCAAGCAGGTAAAAGACCTGTATGCATAAAACTACACAACACTGAAGAAAGAAATCAAGCAGGACACAAACAAATGGAAACATATACCGTGTACATAGATTGGAAGACTTAACATCAAAATGGCCATACTACCCAAAGCAACTTATAGATTCAATGCAATGCCTATTAAAGTACAAATGGCATATTTCACAGATATAGAACAAACACTTCAAAAATGTATATGGAACCATAAATGACCCTGAATAGCTGCTGCAATTTTGAGAAAAAATAGCAAAGTAGGAGGGATCACAATACCTGATCAAACTATATTACAAGGCTGCTGTTATCAAAACAGCCTGGAACTGGCATAAGAACAGACACATGGACCAATGGAACAGAACAGAGAACTCAGAAATAAACCCAAGTCTCTAGGATCAATTAATATTTGAGAAAGAGGGAAGAAACATAAAAAAAAGTAAAAATAGCCTTTTCAAAAAATGGTGTTTGGAGAGCTGGTCAGCTACATGCAAAAAAATGGAACTCAAGCACCAACTTACACCATACATAAAAATAAATTCAAGGTTGATAAAAGGCTTAAATATAAGGTGTGACACCATAAAAGTCCTTCAAGAAAACACAGGCAGGAAATTCTCACATATTTCACACAGCAATATTTTCACTGGTATGTCCCCTAGAACAAGGGGCATAAAGGAAAGAATTAAAAAATGGGACCTCATGGAAATAAAAAGCTTCTGCATGGCTAAAGAAAACAGCATTAAGATGAAAAGAGAACCAACTATATGGGAACACATATTTGCCAATGACACCTCAGACAAGGGTTTGATCTCCAAAATATATAAAGAACTCACATGACTCCACTCCAGAAAAACAAACAACCCAATTAAAAAATGGGCAAAAGACCTGAACAGATGCTTCTCCAAGGAGGACATATAGAGGACCCAGAGACAGATGAAAAGATGCTCAGTATCACTAGCCATCAGAGAGATGCAAATTAAAATCACAATGAGATATA
>PVKM010036656.1:0-14719 GCA_004027735.1 Carollia perspicillata | reverse complement strand
CTAACTGAGGCAATAAAATCCATTTAATTGATTCAGATCCTCTTCATTATCATCATCATCATCATATTTACATCTGCCTGTCTCTAAAATAATTGTGACTATTACATGAGATATATATTGTTGGTATACTCCCCATCAATCAAATAATCAATAGTTATTGCACCTCCTACTTACTGTATCCTTACTTAACTGTTATATTGGGCAAGAAGATCCATAAGGCAGACTGACTCAAGGAGCCCATAGTCTGTTTGTGACGTCAAAGAGCACACATGGGCAAAGTGCGTCACCGTGGCCGTATCTCAGACACACCAGCAGCTGGAGCTTCTGTAAAAGCGGTGCAATTGGGGCAGGGAGACAACTGATCTGGGTTCAAGTCACAGCCCCGCCACCTTCCTGGGCACTTCTTCGAGCCTCAGTTTACTTATCTGTCAAGTGGAGAAAATATTAACAAGCCCGAAGGCTGTTGTAGGCCAGGGCTCAGCGCGTAGTAAGTGTCAGTACAGGTCACTGAGAATTGTGGTGGTCGATGTTTGCAAGCTGTGTAAAGGGAGTTGAAAGGGTGTTTCTGTCGTCTTCTTTAGGTCAGGTAAAGTGCCTTCTGGAAAACCCGCAAACAAACTTACATCTCATACCAGGATCCATTACAAATGAATTGGGATTTAAATATAAAATACGAAATTATAAAATTATTAGAAGAAACCCTAGGAGATTTGGGGGATGACTTGAGCATGTAGAAAAACTCAGAAGCCATTTAGAAAAGGCTTCTACAATAAACTCTATAATATAAAAAAAAAAACTGTGTGGGAAAAACAATATAAAACAAAGTCGAAAGGCCAAAACAAACTGGGGAGATATTTGCAAGTCATATATAAGAAAAAATTTTTAAGAAAAAGGCCAGAAACCTCATGAAAAAAATGGAAAAGGTACATGTGAAAATATCTCCAGCCTCATTCACAATAAGAGAAATGCAAATTACAACCACACCGAAATACCATTTGTCATTTATCGGATGGGCTGGAATTCAAAAGGTCTGGCATCTCGTGCTGGTGAGGGTGTGTGGAAACATGCGCATCCTCTGCTGTGGGAGGGGTGTGAATTGGCGGGGGCTCTGTGGAGATGAATTAGATGAATTTGTAACATGTGTAACAGTTACAAATCTACCTACTCTTTGGCCCAGCAAGTCTACCTAGGCATTCATTCGATGGCCGTGCTTACCAACACAAGGCTGCACGCGGACGGTTATTTGGTCGTGGCACCGTTTATACCCACAGATGTTCACCGATCGCCCAAATGCACGTCAGCGGGGGGCAGGGTGAGCAGATCACGTTCTTCCAAGTGAAGGATTATTATGCAGCCACAGAGGGGGACGTGGATGCATTTTATGTAGTTACACAAAATAATCTCTTACAAATACCATGGCAAAACTGAGAGAGGACCCCATGGATAATATTATATGTAAATAACTCTTTGAGTTAGAAGGGAAAATATTGCACCTATGTGTCTGTGTCTGTATGCATAAAACAGTCATGAACATACACACAGGAGAGTAAGCCACTGGTAATAAATAATTGGAGTTGGGACAGGGATAGGAGAAGTTTCATGTATACCCATTTGTCCTTTTTAGATATTGCGTCACATGAGTGTATTATTTATTCTAAACAATTAAACGACATCCATGTATGCCTGCAAAACAAAGCCTTTCATCCGGAGCACAGGAGGGGATTTTTCTGCCTATAAAAGTCTGTTAGGTCCAAATCAGCAACGGGCATTGTGATCCCAGAGACTTTCCGAAGCGGCAGAATCACACAGTTATTGTCTGCAGAGAAGCCTGAGGTTCACCTTGCCAGCTTGGTCAGCGGAGAAGCTCTGTTGTCCAGTCGAGTCTAAGGAGCTCAGCCAGAGGTCCCCCACTTTCTGGAATTCAGGGATTCGAGTCAGTCGCTGGGACCAGTGGGTAGAAAGGTCCGTTTGTGCCAGCAGGCAGCCAGGGGCCGCCCAGGGACCCTGCTCCCTCCTCCCCACCTGCTGTGAACCGTCAAACAGCAAATAC
The DNA here is from genome assembly GCA_004027735.1 of Carollia perspicillata. Taxonomy (NCBI): domain Eukaryota; kingdom Metazoa; phylum Chordata; class Mammalia; order Chiroptera; family Phyllostomidae; genus Carollia; species Carollia perspicillata. The sequence goes on along the minus strand of PVKM010036656.1, from coordinate 12,669 downwards.
TGGAGTGGGTGGGGCAGGGATGAGGGGGCTCTAGGCAAAGGGTTAAGTGAGCCACATGGTTCTGAATCACAAGTATCTGTGCAGCTAAGATGTCACCATGGAAAAATGAAGGCATGGAAACGTAATGGCTGGAAACACAGGGTCTTTCCACTTAGCCCCAGTTGTCAGCAAGTGTTGGAAATAACCCACCCTTCGGGCCAGATGCAGCTGGGTGGTTTTGTCTCTGACCTGTGGCCAGACCTCCCAAATACCTCTAGAAACTCGGCCTCCCCTGTCAGGCCTTTGCAGAAGATTTAATAGCACTCGCTGATTTATGCCGGCCGCTGTAATCGAATTCAGAGCTGGGCGCAGCCAGCCTTGGGGAGGTTTCTTGATGTTCCCTTGGCTCCTAATAACATTGTCTCCTCCTTCCTCTCTATTTACCACATGTCATTTGGTCAAATTAGAACTTGAACTCAAAAAAGCAGATGCCTTCCTTCAGATAAGGTCCAAAAAAATTCCCTTGTGGGAGGAAAGAGGGGTGGATTTGTCTCCTTGAATCTATGCTCAGTCGAAGGAGCCACTTTTGATATACGACTTACTGTGAAATAAAGACCAACATGGGATGATTTTCCTACATCCTTGTAGCCAGGGCAGACTTTTCCTCCTCGAGGCATCCCTGCCAGGGGCAGAGGAGAACGTCCTTCTCATGGTTTTTTTTTTTGTAGAGACTCGGTTCCCTGCTCACGGTCTCCTAACGAGCGGCCACAGCCTCCTCCGGGCCCGTTGTTGCCCTAGCCCTGTGCAGCTCCGGGGCCCCCGGACATCTGCCAGCCAGGGCGTCAGACTGACCCACCCCCACCCATAACCCTCGTGAAGGTATCTTCTGGTTTTCTGTTGCTTACTTAAAATTAGTTTATTCATTTTCATTATGAAAAATTCCAAACATTCCAAAAAAAGTAGAGAGAATTGTCCAGGGAGCACCAACATGCCCACTCTAAGGGGCTAAATTATGTACCTTCCCAAACTCATTTAACCCGGTACATCAGAATATGACTATATTTGGAGATAAGGCCTTTCAAGAGGTGGTAAGTTTAAGTGAGGCTGTCAGGGCGGGCCCTAATCCAACCTGACTGGTGTAGAGGAGATCTAGAGGAACCAGGCATGCGCACAGGGAAGGCCGCGTGAGGACACAGCTAGGAGGCAGCCGTCCACAAGCCAAGGAGAGAAGCCTCAAACAAACAAAAACCAAACCAAACCAAAACAAAACAAAAAAACACCAAACCTTCCAACACCTTAATCTTGGACTTCCAGCTAGCTTTGAGAGCTGTTAAAAATTAATTTCTGTTTTTCAACCCCCCCCAGGTACTTTGGCAGTCCCAGCAAACTAGTACACCCACCACGTGGATTCTGCAGTTGTTATCGTTTTGCTATGTTTACTCTGTCGTATTTTTATTTATCCATCCATCTTATTTTTTGATCGATTTAAAAATGAGTTGCAGATCCTTAGCTCACTTTGAAGACTAAACTATTCGATGGAGAAAGTACATGCACATTTAACTGATGGCCGCGAGCACACATGACTGAACCCCGCCTTGTGGCTGGGATCCTGAGGGGGGCAGCTGCAATCCTGCAATTCGAGTTTGCAAACCAGGAGGTTGGGGCCCGAGGATGCGTCATTGTCAGACTTGATTAGAAAGGCACGGGACTGGGTGTTGGTCAGCTCCTCTAGCTTCAGCGGGCTGTGGCGGCACCAGCCAGTTTTCCTCCTTCTCTTTGGCTGGCGGAGGAGTGGGGGAGGGCACTCACTACTTTGTGCTGGTAACAAAATCTGCAGAAGTCTCCAGGGTCAGGCATCTGGATTTAATCCTGGCTTAGTACCTAGTAGGCTGTGTGTGACCTTAGGTGCCTCCCTAAGTCTCTGAGCCTTGCCTGAAAATGAGCATGATGGTACTAACACGTACCTTGTGGGGATGCTACGAGGATGAGAGAAGGATGCTGAATGCTCACAGGATGCTTCCTGTGGCTGGTGCCTCACTACCAGGGTGGGGTGATGCTCTCTGCTGTGATAAGCAAGCACCCACATTTCAGTGGCTTAATCTAATCAAGATTTCTGCTCACACTACAATCCAGCGTCCCTGCCATAAGGCTCTCTTGATGGGGATTCTCTCCCAACTGACTTATCGGGGTTCTTGTTAAACCTGGATTCTGTAAAGACAGACACGGAAGCCCAAATTCAAAGCTTTGTTGAGAACTCGAGAATCTTTGTCAGTGGGAAAGTAAAACTGAAGTCCTCCAACTTACTTACCAAACCACCTAGGTTTGGTTGGGAGGGTTGAGCTGAGGTGCTCTGGGGCTGGTGGAACCCCAGGCTCTGTCCCCCCAAATGCAGGTGTCTTTGCCTCACACTGGCAGCTCAGGGTCCTTGGGGAGGGTGCCGAGTTATCCTGGCCACACAATCTCCTGTGCAGCAGCAGCAGCGGGAGACACGGCAGGGGAAGGTGCAAGGCAGGCTTCGCTTTGGTGGGGATCAGCAGGGAACAGGCCCGCATGTGCCAACACAGGGGACAGAAGCTTCTGGACCAGTGCCCAGGAAGGCGGTATTCCAGAAGTGCTCTTCTGGCCTGGTTGATAAATACCAGAGCAGCAATTAAGACAAAATACTGTGAATATGACACCTGCTGACAGCTGCAGGAAGGTCCCGGAAACTTTTATTATGAATTATATTTGCAGGCAGCTCTGCTGTGGTGAGCTGGTGCTTGAGCCAATGAACCTGAGGGTGCTCAGCAGGCCAGCTGCCTCGAGGGCAGGGATTGCCCTCCAGGGGAGAAGGAGGAGAGTGGCCCTCCATCCCTGTTTGGGGCCCTTAAGAAGGACTGTCATATCGCAGTCCCTGCAGAAGCCAGAACGGAGAAGGGCTTGGAGCTCATCTTGTCCAACGATCCCATTTTACATTTTGAAAAACCAAGGCCCAGTGGAGAAGTGGGTTGTCCAAGGTTACACAGCAAGTTTCTGGCCACACCAGGGCTGCAGACCAGGACTCCCGATCCCAGGCTGGCACACTTGGCTGTAGGCAGTTAATGGTCATCATGCATTTGACTTGAGGAAGCTCAACGGTTAGTGCTTTGAGAGACAGAGGCCGAGTCAAAGATCAGGAGACCAGACGCAGAGACTGAGACTGGGACAGGAAAGAGAGTTGCAGAAGGAGGGAAACATAGGAAAAAGAGACAGAAAGAGACATTTGTGAACTTGAGTCCTTAGGTACAAAACAGAGGCTTGGACACCTGCAGAGCTGGCCAGGACCTCCGAGACCATCATGTTCAATAGCTGGCATTTTACACTAAAGAAACAAAGTGTAGTTGAGTGGTTTACTTGTGTAGTAAACCTTTTAAGGAAAAAATTGATGCTGAATGGTAAAAAAAAAATAGAAGAAGGAAAGAAAAGATTTTCATGCTAAAAGTGGCAGACTTTCATCTCCAGGATTTTTTGAAATGAGGTTTGAAAAAGAAAGAGCAGCGGGACTACGACCCAGTGGGGGGGGGGGGGGGGAAAATGTAACGCAGATATTCCCGCCGCTGTCTGAGGTTCAGGACTGCGCACTCCACGCCCTCCATGCTGCCTTCTCGACCTCTTCCTCTGTGTCCCTGAGAACAGAGGGAAGTGCCCAGAGAAGGAACCCAGCCTGGCCCTTTCTTCCCTCGCTCCTCCCACCTCGTTACTATCAGATCCTCTCTGCTCTCAAAGCTCAGCCCAACGCCGCCTGTGCCAGGGATCTTTTCCCGATTTCTCACTTGAATTCCCGGGCCCGGCTGGTCCCCACCACTTCCTCCTGTTAGTCCCTCTGGACACCCCAGCTCCATGTCAGCCTCTTTTCTTTGCCCACCTTGTACAGCAGTTACCTTTGAAAATACTGATGAAAGAACAAGTCCCTATTCTATGGCAGAGATTCCAAAAGCCTTGGTCCTAATCTTCCCAACAAAGTAGCAAGGCGTGTGTGACCGTACCCATTTTACAGGAAGAGAGCCTCGAATCAGAGAGAGTGAGTAACTCTCTCGAGGCCGTAGAGCTAGTGGAAGGGGCAACACCAGGACTCCAGCCCAAGTTTGCCGGGCCCCAGGACCCGCCCACTTTCCAAAGCCCTGCACAACACGTTCCAAGGGCAGGAACTGTGTCTGGTCACCCACCGTGTTTTGTACACATTCGGCGCTCAATGTGGGTTTCTGAATGCACGAAACAGTAAGCGGATGAATGAATACAAGGAGTATCCTTCCTTTTGAAGGCCATATCTCAGGGGTCAGCAAACCACAGCCCGCAAGCCCAACCCAGCTTGCCTCCAATTTGTACAAATAAAGTTCTAATCCAATACAGCCACACTCACTCCGGCAGGTATGGCCGCGGCTGCTTTCCTGCGCAGCCGCAGAGCTACCTTGTCGCTCACAGAGGCTGTGCCGGCCCATAGAGGCTAAACTGTTTTGTGTGTGGCCCTTCCCAGAAAATGTTTGCTGACCTCTGCTACGGTGTTTCCTGAGCTGGTTAAAACGACAGTGCTTGTTGCTGAGTGTTAACTATCTTGTCTGTATGATCGGGAATAGTGTGTGTGTGTGCATGTGTGTGCACCGAGTGCCTGTAGAGTGTCAGCCAGATCTCCACATGTGTCTTGTAGAAGACACTTTATCATTTCATAGGCAGGCTTCATCTGAAGAGGTTTACTTCACAGGCCCTTTGGAAATGCATATATGTATTCAAATTCAGTTTAGCTCTGTTGACAGCACCTTGGCATCGACATGATGAAGGCTGGGAGACCCTGGCAACAAATATCTTCCCTGAAGCAGAGGAGGGCTGGACAGTGGCCGTGGGGGTGGACTTTGAGGCTTTGCCAGAACGGTATTGTCAGGGCAGTTTTTGAGCTGAATGAAAGGCAGCCTGGGTGATGGGTGACACTCTATTTTGCCTCTGCTCACTGTGGCCTTCAGTCTCCCAGGTTCCCCACCTCCCCTCCTCCCCTGGGCCAAGAGCACTCTTCCTCTTCTAAGCCACCCCCTAGTGCAGCCTCTCGAGAGGCTCAGGACTGGCCTCTGGACCCCTGGCATCTGGGCCAGGAGCAGCACCAGAGCAGGGATTGGATGACTCCCACCCCAAATGCCCAGCAGGCCAGGCGCTGAGACTGCTTGGGGGCGTGACAGATCTCAGCCTGCCTCCAGCATGTGCTCCCTGGTCAGTCCGCCTTTGGCCTTGCCCACAATGACAGGCCCGTCACTCAGCCTTACTCATCTGCTTACCATTTCAGGACTGCTCTGTTACTCAGCCTGCTGCTTGGGTGAGTTGTGTGTGTGCGCGCGTGTGCCTGCACGTGCACTTGCATGTGTGCACGCATTGTTTTGGGAAAAAAGACTCTTGGAAAGCAGGCTTGTTCTGAGAGCCTTCAGAAGCCTTTAAATCTTAAACTTCTCAGCTCGTGCTGGAATCGCAGCATAAAAGGGTGTGACAGTGGAGGTGGTGGGGGCTTTGGCACGCGCATGTATGTATGCACTTGCGTGTGCCCATCTTGTGACCTTGACTTCAGAGTGGCAGGCTGGCAGCTGCCGCTCCCTTGGCTTTGGAGTGACACCGTGTTCTGTGGTCTGGGGCACTCCTAGCATTGGTGGCCCAGAAGCTCTGCATCACGCTGCAGGCTGACGGGCGTGGGTCATGCGGCAGCAGCCACCAAATTGCCGAATTGTTGTAGCTATGTCCTCACCTGTCTTCCCCCCTGACCCCAATGCCTGCCTAGGAGCAAATTGCAAAATGACAAATTCTAATATCGTCTGTGTTTCAAGGTGTGTGTGGTGTTGAAGGAAAATTGTCAGGTTAAACCTTTTCTGGACTACGTGAATTGGGGAAAACTAGGCAAATTACAGACAGAGAAGGTGAGAACTTGACTGTAGCTGAGATACCCGGCTCAGCGTCCAAACCCTTAGTGATGCTCTGCCCGGCACCTCTCCTCTCCTCTTCGCCGGCTCCTTCTCAAAAAGGCAGGGAAAGGCCCAAAGGCAGGAGGAGGTGCTTGCAGAGCTCACCAACTGCAGGAGCACCTGCAGTGTAGTCAGCACATGGCTGCACCTGTCATTTTCCCAGCCTGCTGACACAAGATGTTTATGCCACTTCTTTCCTTTGGTAGCTTTTTAAGAATCCTCTCCTGAGGACATGCTTATTGATTTTAGAGAGTTGGGAAGGGAGAGAGAGAAACGTTGATGTGAGAGAGAAACTTCTCTGGCTGCTCTCATACACACACACCCCAACAGATACCGAATCTGCAACCCAGGCATGTGCCCTGACCAGGCATCGAACCTGTGACCCTTTGATTTATGGGATGACGCTCTAAGCAACTCAGCCACACCAGTTAGGGCCTTTAGGTGGCTTGTAATGATACATTTGCTTGATTCAATGGGGGGCTTCTTGGTATTAAAAAAGGCAGAAACGAAAGGGTTGTCTTTAGCACCCTGTTAATGGGCTGGTCTCGGGAGCAGAGATCCGGATGGGCACAGCGTTGGTCCTGGTGGCAGATGTAGAAAAAGGACTCGGGAGATGGTTTGAGCCAGACTCCCTGCGGTACCGCTGGGGCAGCTGAATCTCAGTTCGGAAAGGGAGTCATGCCATGTCACATGGTCACTTGCATCCGGACTCACACTCTCTGATCCCAGTCCCTGTACTTCCAAGGGTAAGTTGGAGTGAATCACTTTCCAAGGATGTGCCCCAGGGTCAAGTGGGGTTGAGTCCAAAGGGCAAAGCCAGCACCAACGACAGCAACCCACACCCCGCACCAAACATTTGCCCAAAGCTCACATTAGACTCAGCATTGTTTCTGCCTGTGATTTGGCACCGCAGTGGCCATGTACAATGTGACTTCGGTGTCTTTCAGTCAGGGCAAGTGGTCCTGAAATTCCACCTGGTGGGCATTTCCGAGGCGGCTGCCTGGGGCGGAGCCACATGGCATAGCCCGGTTTCTGCTCCCCGTGTGCACACGCACACGCATTGTTTTTCCATCGCAGCAGAGCCTGCTGGGGCTTCCCCAGGCTGGACCCTGAGCTCAGTCAGACACGATTCCACGGAGGCAGCGCAGTCCAGAGAGACCCACAGGCCACTCAGATGACACCAAAATAGACATGCGAAGTCCTGGCTTAGTTGTCTGGGAAGAAGAGGCGGGGGTGGTGGGGGGGAGAAGCTGTTCCCAAACACGTCCACCTGATGGAAATATTCTGAGTTGGAATGAGCTGTAAATAAACCAGACTGTGCTAAAAGCAAACAACCCCAGGGAGTTGGGGGGCGGGGCAGAAATAGATGGCCTTCACCTGCTGAAATGATGGAGGTCAAGGGGGAAGGAATGGGGAGGGGTGAACAATGCAGAGGCCTCCACTGGAAAAGCAACTGATAATTCACGTTCCCTGAAGAGTTCTCCAGAAATGAGAGGTGGTTGCAGTAAATGATTCAGGGTCTTTCATCAGTGGAAGGCCACACAGGGTGTGGGGTGAATTGCAGGCCATATATGGTCTGGAAAAATAAGTGGTCAGCAGTGCACATGAGCCATGGGAACCTGCCAGCTTCCCAGGTGTTCCCAGCCTGGGGAGGCTTTGCAGGAACCCGCATCCTCAGCCCTTCCTGTCTGCTGAGGCCGAAGAGGCACAAGGGAGAAACTGCAGCTGGGGAACCTTGAAAGGTTGTGGAGCGCAGGCGTGTCTGCCAGCCTTCTCCACACGCCCGAGACAGAGAGGAGCGATGGGAGCTGCCCACCCTAGCTTTACGGAAGAAACCAGAAGAGGGATACCATTGGCATTAGTATCAAGTTTTATAACAATAGAGCTACACGGGTTTACCGCCGAGAAAGAGAAGAGCAGCCCATGACAGCTGGAGCGGGCCTGCCACTCACAGCTAGGCCGTGGTGCTCTCCCGCTGAACATACATGATCTCATAGAACCACAGCAGATGAGATCAGTCCGTGAATGGGATGGATCAAAAAACAAGGGCACTCTGTCTCCATGTCAGACACTGGCAAAATAAGACTACCAGCCAGCCACAAAAATGACCAACCAGCCCTCTGTCCTTGTTCATGCGAGTGACTACTGCTGCTTTACCTGTCATGGCTACAGTCTCCCTCCGAGCTTCTCCTCTTTTAGATGAGAACTAAGATAGTCATAGGTGAGCCCTTGCTTCCTGACCGCATCCAATCCAGAGCAAGGCCAGACTTTGCTTCCTCATGGTCTCCCTCCATATCACCTGCAAAAGCCCCAATCCTGGAACAAATCCTTTCTCCCTTTCTGTTACCCAGATGCCCAGGGTTCCCCCTGGCGTGTGTTCTTGCTCTTTGCAATGAGTCAGTAGAGCCAACTGTGTTCAACTACAGGTACGTGCATTCCTGATGGTCTTTGGCTGAAGGGCACTGATACTATAAATCTCAGTAGTTGCTTTCTTCTTCTCCTTTCTTAAGAGTTTATTTATTTATTTTTAGAGAGAGGAAGGGAGGGAAAGAGAGGGAGAGAAATATCAATGTGTGGTTGTATCTTGTGCGCCCCCTACTGGGGACCTGGCCTACCACCCAGGTATGTGCCTTGACTGGGAATTGAACCAGCCACCTTTTGGTTCATAGGCCAGTGCTCAATCCACTAAACCACACCAGGTAGGGTCATTCTTCTTAGCTCCAGCCTTTATTTCCACCCACATTGCAGTCATAGTGTAGAAACCTAGAAAAAGGACTCTAGAACCAGACTGCCTAGTTCAAAACCTGGCTTTGTCCCTTACTAGTTGTATGACCGCGGGCAAGTTGCTTCACCTCTTTGCCTCATTTAACTGATCTGTAAAATGGGGATGATCATTGTAATAATAACAGGACTTAACTCTCAGGGTTACCATTTGGGTTAGGTAAATTTATGTGTGTGAAGCATTTAAATGGTGCCTGGCATGTTGTAAGTGGTTTTTAAAAAATTAGTTTATCAAACATTTGAGGAACCTCTTGTGTATGCCAGTTACTGTGCTAGACCCTGGGGGGTGAAAATTGGCTTCGCGAAAGCATGAGTCATTCAGAGAGATACAAAGACGCAGATTCACCCCCTGGATCAAGGTTAATATAGGGGTAAACCCAAAGGAAAGCATAGCAGACCCCCTCAGCCTTTGCCTGGGAGGTCAAGAAAAGCGTCCCGATGGGGGCAGCTCCTAACAGTTCTTGAAGTACAGTAAGAGTCTCCGGGATTGGTCAGGGTGTGGGAGGAGAGGGTGGGATAGGAGCAGAAGAGCCTTCGTAGCCACTCAAGCCCCCCAGGCTCTACCACCTACGGGTCAGGGGCACCGTGTAGGCATCTTCCTATGCCCCACAAGGACTAGCCTGGTGTCTGGCAAAGCATGTGCTCGAATTAACAAACACCCAACACCAAATCTGGCAGCTTCCCCTACAAACTAGTGCCTCCTCCAGCTCTTGCATCTCCTACCCTGACACCCTGGCTCACCTGCAACGTCAAAGGCGCCCTTGACTGCTCCTCCTCTTTCACTCCTGCCCTGGCCCCTGGTTTCCTTTTCCTCAATAATACGTGCATCAGGAGACTCCATGAGACAATGACACTGGAAAGGTCCAGAGCCCCCTCTTCATCTCCTCACACCCGCGCATTTACATATTTAACGGTGACTCCCTAGTAAGCACAGGTGACACCGAATGTGTGCCTAGTGTCGGGAGTCAAATGTGTGTTTAAACCAAGGCTCACCGTCTCTCGTAGTCAACGCGACCTCCGGGCCTGGCTGCCTCCCTCTCTGAACAATGCCTCTGAGCACGATATCACGGTTATTCCCGACTTCCTTCTCCCCAACTGCATCTCACATTTTGAGTCTGTTTGAACTTTGAATTCCTCGCCCCATCTACAAAGTAACCAACCAATGCCTGAACAAGGAGGAGTGAACCTCACAACAGTCAGTGTTCCTGTCATTTGCTCGTTTACCTTACTCGCATTGTCTCACGAAGGCCAGGGAAGGCCTAAGTCAAGCAGTGAATAGGAGGTGCACTCCCGTCTAACGGGTTAGGAAGCCTGGGGTGGCAGCATGGGTCTCCCTCGGCCATGGTGGGCGGTGGGCACGACAGAGGCCCTGGCCCTGACCCCATGCTAATGAGCAGCAGTTTTCTCTAAACAGCCCTTCCTGGCCTGGATCAGAAGAAGCGCGGCAGCCACAGAGCATGCTGCATGCTGACGCCCCCTCCGCCCCCACTGTTCCCACCGCCATTCTTCAGAGGGGGCCGAAGTACGGTGAGTAGCTGAGGACACGTGAGGGGACAGAAATGTGGGCAGCCCACACCGCCCCACCCCATGTCCCCAGCCCTCAAAGTCACTTCCTCCAGAATCCTCTGGGAGGGATTCACACCTTTGCTCTCAGGTGGCAGGTTGAGCCCTGGGACAGATTGTTCAGCTCCTGGTGTGCGACCATTCTCCCACCGTCCAAATAAGGTGCGGAGGGAGCTTCTTCTCAGCAGGGAATTGGATCGGGCAAAGTACCCCATCTTCCCGAAGACGGTGAGGTGACTGCAGAACAGTCTGGGCTCCCATCAGCCGCTCAGATACGGGATGTCCCTTCTGCTCTTCTCCCCGAGTGTTTTCACAGATTCCCTCTCCCATCCTGCCTCTGACCCAGACCATTCTGGGGAGGCGGTGCAGGAAACGGTCCTCCCGCAGCCGCAGCCCCAGCCCCAGGAGGTGCGAGAGGGAACAGAGTCTGGGAAGAGAGGCACAGCGAAGAAAAGCGCAGGCTTTGGGGAACTGACCTAGAAGAAAATAGGCGGGACTTGAGGGTCTCAGACCTTTAAAGAAACTCTTCCACCCACACTGTGCAATACAGCCACTGGCTGTACGAGGCTACTGAGCACGTTTAACATGGCTGGCTTGAGTTGAGCTGCACATACACACACTGAATTTTGAAGACTTTGTATGAAAAAAAAGACTATAAAATATCTTACTAATTTTTAAACATTGAATATGTTTTGAAATGATAATATTTGGGATCTATTGGGTTATAAAAGATATTATTAAAATTAATCCCACGTTTCCTTTTACCTTTTTTATTTTTTTCTAAGATTCTATTTATTTATCTTTAGAGGGGAAGGGAAGGAGAGAAGGAGAGAAATATCAATGTATGGTTGCCTCTCGTGTGTCCCCCACTGGGAATTGACCTGCAACTCAGGCATGTGCCCTGACTGGGAATCGAACCGCGATCCTTTGGTTCACAGGCCCGCGCTCAATCCACTGAGCTATGCCAGCCAGAGATCCTTTTACCTTTTTTAATGTGGCTACTAACAAAAGGAGAACTACCTATATGGCTCACGTTGGTAGCTCATATTTTCTTTATTTTGGGCAGTGCTGTCCTAGACATTGGATAGAGGCCAATGAAACGAGCTTCCTAACTCCATCATTGTAGCTCTGTAATCCATTCAAGCCGGGTATGTCTCAAGAACGGATGAGAGAACAGACACCAGTGGTCAGGAAGGCCATCTGCTTGGGATGCCCACTGGGGTGTCAGGGAAGCGCCAGTTCTGGGGACTGGACTATGGAGCAGGCCTCTGTTTAGGGTGCTGACCCCTCTTCGGTCCCCCAAGTCTGACCTGTCCACCCGTATTGCTTTGCCTTGAAGCTCTTCTCTCCAGACATGGAGAACCTCATCCTGGAACTGGAGACCACGCAGTCCCCGTGTGCGCAAGGATCGCTCGGCTCCCCCGGGCCTCCTGGCCCCCAGGTTGGTGCCTCTCACCAGACCTCCCTCCCCGTCTTCTGTCCAGAGCAGTGAAGCCCATTCGAGATGCCCATTTCCATGTGGCGCGGAGCTGTTTTTCCTTCTTTGGCTCTCCTCCAGAGCCCACGAATAGAATGCTGCTTCTCTGGGTGCATTGCAGTCTCGAAGTCTTGGTTTCCTCGTGCCTGCAGTGGGGATAATACGTGTCGCTGCAGTACTGGGTTTACGGTGGGAGACCCAATGAGATGCTGCCTAGGTGGATGTGGTTATTATTACAGTCATCATTGTCAACTACCTGATGACAGTGGGTTGTCCCTTATGTGGCCATTGACCCCATCAATGGCCGCAGAGCTACCTGCACCTAGTGGAGGAAAGTGGAGGCAAAGAGGAACTTGTTACCTTGAGCTCATTTGGCCCAGATGTAGCTACCAAGCAGCCCACCCGTCCCCAGCAAAGCTGAAGGGAAGAGTGAGGAACAGGCAAAATACTAGAGAAAGGATTTTCTATGGGAACAAAGAGACCTTGGCTGCAGGACTCCTGGCTCCTCTGGCTGTCTGGGACAGGGGCTCCACCAAGGAGGAATGTCCCCTAGCCTGGGGCTCTGGGCCTGCCAAGGGGAAGGAGCACTCAGTTCCCTGGGTGCCTTAGGGATTCTCTTGCCCTCCTGGGGTAATCCCTGCTGTGGTTTCCCATCTCGGGAAGCCTGAGAGACACGCCCCTCATGCTGGTTGCAAAACCCCATGGGAGGAGACCCCGTCCTGTATCCCCTACACCATCTCATGCCACCAACACTGCCCACTCGAGGCAGCCACAGTGCGTGTCGTGGGTCCTCGAGCACACCAAGCTCACTCCGGCCTCACAGCCTTTATGCTTGTGGCTCCAGCTGCTTGGAACATTCTTCCTTGTGATCTTTACTACGGCCAGCTCCTTTGTCACTCAGAACTCAGTTAAATGCCA
>PVKM010036655.1:0-14721 GCA_004027735.1 Carollia perspicillata | reverse complement strand
TGTGTCCCATTCTCCCAGCTCAGACTTGGGGGCAGGTGAGAACATCCTATGTATGTTTTTCTAATATTTCCTGGACCTTGAGTTCTGGACCCCATCACAAATTCCTATTTGCCCCCCCGCCCACACACACACTCTTGGCCACACCCTGTTACAAGAGGTACCAGGAGCTAGGTATAGGAAGCCTGGTTTCTTCCTCAGTCTCCTCCTTTCTCCTGAATCGCCCTGGTATAACAGGTCAAGAGCAGATGTAAGGTGAAGATGGAGCCAGACACGCTCTTCAAATCCATGTGGACGCGTCGCTGCAGATCCAGGCCTCTGAGATGGGTTTTCTCAGAGGGATGGATCATCTCTCCTCTCCTCTCAGACACCCAAACACAGGAGTTTTCAACATGTGTCACCAAAGCCCTGGTAAAGTTCATGACGGAGCAAACTGCTACCCTCGGGATGAAGGACTGGCTGGCCATAAGCCAGCGACCCAAGTTCACCCGTAGAGTCCAGTTTTCTAAGGAGCAAGACGTGTTACTCTAGGATTGAAGAGCAGAGGACTGCCTTCTAAATGGAAGGAGCTGCCTCGGGTTTGCCAACAGAACCAGCGGCGATCCAAGCTGCAATGCACACCCCCACACTGGGATGCCCCGGCTGAGCAAGGAATGCCTTGATACTGGTCTGGAATAACTGACAGGGCCACAGTGCTCACAGCGATCTGTGGTTACAATGGTGTTTGTTTACTCGAAACAGAGCACTTTGGCGATCACTGGTACCCTAGGAAGCCATTCAGCAAACACTAAAAAGCACAGCTGTGCGGTGCCCTGCAGGGTAACGGCTTTCTCTTTGGCTTCACACAAGCTTGTGTTTGAATGCAAGAGCTCCAGTGGCCACTGGGGGACAATAGAAAGACAGAGCAGACATCACCTTATAGGCATTAAATAACTTACATCTCCGGGAAATGCCATGGAGGCAAGAAGTCAGAGAAACAGCCTTGTGCTGGAAGGCTCTGGACTGAAATCATGCTGGGTTTTTGTTTTTTTTAATATTCTTAAGGGACATGGAGAAAGGCATTAGTATGGATTGCAGAGCAGTGGAGCAGTCAATGGAATAATCTATGAGCAGTGTCAATTGCAATAATGATTTGTCCATAGTTTGTGACTAAGAACAATGGCATTGCCCCCATCTTGCAAATAGTTATGAGTGGGAAAGAGCCAGACAAGGACAAAACATTTAAATCAAAAAGAAAAAAATGACAGGAGCAGAGGCTCTGGAAGAGTGCTTCTCATGTTATCACCAAGCGGAGTCTCACCTATCCTCCAGCTGAGAATTTAACTTCTGTAAGAGCAACAATCTCATTATTCTGGTTGACCAGAACACCAGGAAAGGGACACCTTCATCAGAGTGAAGTAAAGTGAAGCCACATTCTTGTGCCAGGGCAAAAATCGAAGGGTTGCAAAATACGTTCTCAGCAGCAGGAAACAGGGTTAATATGTGCCTCAGGGGCTCGTTTAGCTGGTGCAATCAGCTACCACTGAGTTTCTAAAGAACTCTGCTTTAAACAGCATTTGTGCTTGGGTGGAGCAGAGGAGATGTGGAAGAAATTGTGAAGCTGGTCTTCAGCAGCTGCCCTCCCCTTTGCTTTATCCATCCTGTGACTAAGGCCCTCCATAGGCTCTCATGCCTTCACTGAGGCAGAGAGGCCCTTTGAAAGGCAAGAGTAGCTTTGGATTTGGAGGAAGAATGAACACTAGGGCTTGAAATCCAGCACAATTGACTGGATGCATGACCTCGAGCAGGCTATTTCACCTCTGTGGGTTCAAGTTGCCTCATTTGTGAAATGGGAATTGGAACACCTACTTTGTAGGGTTGCCACAAGAATTTAATGATCAAGTGTGTTTAAATGTTTGTAAGATCCTGGCATAGAGTGGACACTCAATACATGTTAGCCATTACAAGTTGTATTTGATAAATCAAGAGCCACTGACAATTAGTGGGTTTCTGAGCAGATCTCCCAAAGGTGCTTGTGTGCCAGAAATAGGAGCTTTGGAGAGCCAACGCTTAGCCTGAAGAAAAGATTATCCATCCTCACTTTCCAACCTCTGTGCCCGCTGGGGAGACCCCTGAGACAATGACAGAGCTTTTCCCACCTGGACATAAGGTTATCCTCCACTCCAAATTCCTGGGTGCGCTTAGCATGGCTGTTGAGGAAACCCCATCCTGTCCAGCTAGCAACCCAGAAACTGGAGTCTCCCTGTGTCACTCAGAGCCACAGAGAGAGGCTCTAGGTTCCCTTGGAAGCCCCTCTCACAGTGAGTAAGGGGCTCCCTCCAGCTGTCCTCCTCGTGGCCACTCCCAAGCACTCTTCCTTGGTTCCTTTGCACGCAAAGGGCATGTGTACCTCCCAGGACACACATCAGGGAAAACTATAACTAATTAATGTAATTTGACTTTGCTTGGTCCTTGGTACTTTTATTTTTACAAGTGCTTCTTAAGTGGCTTTTTACAAAGCTGAGATTAATGACTTGCAAATGTAGCATTTTCACAAATCCTTATGAGCAAGTTTGGGGGGATAACAAGGTAAGTCATAAATTATACTCTGGTATATTAGTTTCCCAGGGCTGCCATAGCAAATCTCCACCAGCTTGGTGGCTTAAAACAACAGAAATTTATTCTCTCACAGCCAGCCCTGGAGGCCAGAAGTCTGAAATCAAGGTGCTGGCAGGGCTGTGCTCCCTTGAAGGCCGTAGGGGACACTCCTTCATTGACTCTGGTTACTTCGGCTTTTGGTGGCTCCTGACATTCCTTGGTTCATGACAGCATAACTCTAATTCCTGTCTCCATCTTTACATGGACTTCTCTCTGTGCCCTATCTCCAAATCTCCCTCCCCTTTCTCTGACGTAGACATCAATCACTGGATTTAGGGCCCTCCCTAAATCCAGGATGAGCACATCCCAAGATTAATCTACAAAGACCCTATTTCCAAATAAGGTGACATTCTGAGGTACCAGGTGGACCTAAATTTTGAGGGGACACAATTCAACCCATGGCATCAGAGAACATACAATTTAGTGAGATGGCTTACAAATAACCTATTAGCTAGAATACGAGGTAGCACCTAAGTGTCATGAGAGACTGGAGATGAGGTGGCAGGTGTACAGAGGAAGGCCTGTTGCAATTCAGCAGATCTGATCTGGAGGAACCAGGTAGATAAAGTAATTTGAGAGGTAGGCCTTGAAGGATGAGAGACAGTTTGTAAGGTAGGGTGTTTTTTTGTGTGTGTGTGTGGGGTTGTAGCCTGAGTATAAAAACAGAAAGAGAAAACAGGATTTGTTCAGGGAGCATGGAATTCGGCTTACTGTGTAATTTTGAATGATAATCTTTGGCCACTTTATATGTGACCACGAACCTTGGTTACAACTGTCTACACAGTGCTTTGCACATATCAAAGAGCCGATGAATACTTGTTGACTGACAACACGGGAAAGCTTAACTCCACCTCTCCAATTCAAATTCTTTAATTGCTAAGCTAACCTTTGTGGTTGCACATATTATCCTTCACCAAGAGGCACTAATAATATGATGAATGTAATAACAATAATATTAATTCAAATCAACAGCTAATTAACGTTGAGTCTAGAAGGGTACTGTGGCCCTAATTACTAAATTGGCTAATTTTTCCCTATTCCTGGAACAAATTCCTACTTCATTGTCTTTCTTTCACACAACAAATTGAGGGTTTACAATACAAGGCGCTGACTAGAAAAATCAGTGATGAACAGCATAGGGTGACCCCTTCCCTGTCCTGTTCCCAGATGAACATGTAACCCAAATGCCACCTGCCAATAACTACAACACGAGGTGATATTTCCTTTCAGCACCCCAATTATGATGGTTCTGGCTTCCTACCTGCCAGTTTACCAAGGGTCTCCTTCAACAAACATTCCTGAGCTGTCACAGGTGACCCACTGTGGTTTGTGAAGAGGTTCTCCTAGCCCTTCGATGACTGCCCACTCGGGGGGTCAGAGAGTCAGGCCAGGGGTCTTAGCCTGACCCCTAAGTTCTGCTCCTAGACTGTCCTGCCTGTAGAAGGAGGAGCTTGGGGCCATGTCAGCCCAACCTAGGTCACCCTGGCTTCCTGCAAAGATTGCCCTCTGCCACCAGGGCCCCGCTCAGCCAGGCATGGTCCAATCTCCATTCAGCAGCTGAGGTCTCTGTGGCACAGAGTTTCTGCCGGTTACTTAGTTGATTGAATTCTGTCTCTTCTGCTTGTGCTTAGCCTCCTCTGGGCACTGCGGTTGTTGCTCAGCTCTGGTCTGCCAGGTGTTATACATAAAACGGCATTGGGTTGATCCATATATCAGATCCATAAGGAGAATCACGGAATGCTTTACTTTTCTAGAATGCAAGAGATCTTGTTAACCACTTGCTCCAATTTCCTCATTTCACAGAGGAAAAGTTTTTTTTTCCAAGGCTTACTTTTAATTTTATTGACACCTAATTTTATCATCCATTTGTTGTATTAGTGTCCTAGGACTACCGTGACAAAGAACCACAAACCAAGTAGCTTACATAACAGAAATGTATGGTCTCACAGTTCTAGCGACTAGAAGCCTGAGATGAAGGCGTTGGCCGGATTCGTTCCTCCTGGGCTGTGAGGGGGAACCTGTTCTTTGCCTCTTCCCCAGCTTCTGGTGTTCGGCTGGCCATCACTGGTGTTCACTGACGGGTAGATGATACAGCAGATTAAGGTCTGCCTGCGCCTTCACATGGCATTCTCCCTCAGTGTACGTCTGTGTGTCCAAGTTTGCCCTTTGTAGAAGGACATGGGTCGTATTAGATCGGGGGTCCACTGTACTCCAGTTGACCTCATCTGTGATGACCCTATTTCCGAACAAGGTCACATTCTGGTGTTAGTGTCGATGTCAGAACTTTAACATATGGATTCCGGGGCACAGAATTCAAGCCATGACATCTGTTCTCACTTAGCTAGAAGGATGGGGTGAAGAGGGGAGTCGTCTCTACACGTGATTGTGGCCTCTCAAGGCAAAAGCCATGAGTTTACAACTGTTTTGTGGCAGAAGCGATCTGTGTTTACCTTAAAACATATGTTGACTTTCCAAACAAACTCCTCATTTTGTCTTTTGCGTCAACAATGTTCAACAAAGTCTCATCAGCATCGACGCCTGTCAGGAAATTCGGCGTCTAAGGACAATGGGCACAATCAGAACCTCTGGGCCCTTTGAGGGGAACAGTCAGTGTGGGCACTCTTTGCGGCTGGCCACTGTTATCCCAGCCTCGCGTTCAGAACCTCCCCCAGAAGCCATTGGCATTTATTTAGAAACTAATTGTGCTGCGGTTTGGGACCTGAAATGGAAAAAGATCAGTTCGCATGGCAATCCATCTTAGAATGAAATGGCTGTTGTGGCACCAGAAGAAAATTGTTCCATTAAGTCAAAGGCAAACCTCGATTCAAAGGACAGAAGGGCCAGGGCCTTGAGAGAGGGCCCCTGGGTTTCAGAACAGCCACTGCATCTTAAAAGCACCGCAGTCAGCGTAACTCTCAGTCCCTGCCGCCCGGAAAACACTTTCTTTCCCTCCCCCACTTTCCCGTTAATTCTCAATTATCCACAAGCATTTAACCACAGCAATATTCTCTCCTCACACTGGTTTGACCCTCTTCTTCTGAGAAAGCCATGGCTCCCCCTCTAATATGTGGGGTTGTCCCCATCCTCTGAACCGTAAGTGCATTTAAAATCTGAATCCTTCATTCAACACTCAGAAGACCTTCTAGGGCACCTATTTCACACACACACACACACACGTGTGCACCCATCTGATTTCCCATGGGAACATATTCGAAATGCAGAATCTTGGGCTCCACCTCAGACCTACTGAACCACACCAGAATCTGCATCGTAAGGTGCCCTGTGAGTGAAACGCACACTACGTGTTAACAGTGCTGCCTCTCAGGGTTGGGGCTGGGTGCTAATTGTCGAGCTAGAGAATGACTTCATTCCTCTCAGGCACGTATTCTGTCCTCTCTCGGCTTACCACTATGACCGTCTATCACCAGTGGTCACAGAATGCAAACTATTGTCCACATTCCTTATTAATGTGCTCAGACCCACTACGTGCTCTGCAAAACAATCAGTAGTTTGATACGACCCTTATGATGGTCAATTCTGAATCAAACATGGAGACTTTCCTGATTTTTCTGCTGCTTTGATTTCTCTGTGTCGTTGCTCTAACATCTCAAGGAGGATCATCATAATCATCAGTTAATTTGAATTTATTATAGCTCTTAAATTGAAAAATTGGAGAATGTTGATCCTAAAGGAGAACTTAAGGATTTTGAGGTCAACCTCCTCATTCAACAGACGAGGAAAGTGAGGCAGGGTGGAGTCATGGTCTCGGACAAAGTCACCTCCACCTTGATCTCCAGCATGTGCATTCCACACAATAGCATACCATTTGTGCTGGCCTGGGCTGGTTAGTAGGTTATACAAGGTGTTAGGCCTGGTAACTTCTCACCGTCTAACCTAAGTAAGAGGACTGGACACAGGATGAAGTCTCTTCTGTGACATCCTGCCCTCAAAGTCTTCTCAGAGCTCACCAGTGCAGACTGAGCAAGGCGGGTGAATGGAGTGGGAGCCCTCGTTATTTGTCCTGTCACAGTAAAAAGCACTTCTTAAGTTGCTGCAAACTCCCCCAGGTTCCAGGGACCTGTGCAAGGGGGAGCATTATGTTTGGACATCCAGAAACGCTAGGAGAACTACCGCCTCCGGTTTCACTCAACTCCTTGTGAAACAACCAAACTTCGAATGTGCCTTGCCTCTCCACCCTCCGTGTGTGTAAACAGTGCCAAAGGACCAGAGAAGAGATGCCTGGGAATCGAGCTCCCAGGCTCTGATCAGTTTGCTCATTCCACTGACTGAGCCCCAGGAATCAGGGGTGTGACCCAGGTTGCTCCCGGAGGGCAAAGACTTTGGGGTCTTCCTCGGTGTCATGGACCTTGGGCACGACAAACCCTCCGAGTCCCTAGCTCCACACGAACAATTGCTGCCTCGTGGCCCACCTGCCCCACCTCCACCCAGGCCATTTGTTAAATGCCTGCAAGTGCCAGGTCTGGGCTGGGTGTTCTAGGTCTCTCAGCGAGGCCCACCCCTAATCTTTTTTACTGATAGGCATCCTCAGCCAAGAGGCTGAGTAATTCTTCTCCCAGGAAAATCAAGCTAAAATATCCACGAGGAGCAGAGAAGGAATCCTATAGTGGGGAGCCTGAGACGTGTGTGCGAAAGGCAGGAAGGAGCGTCTCAAGGCGGAACCACAGATGGCTCAGGAATAAATGTGCAATATTTCTATTGTGTTTATAAATAAATAAACATTTACTGAACTGCTTTATTTCAAGTAAGATAGATGTGCCGGCTGTAGATGAGCTGGAGCTCACACGCACAATGCACAAGTCCGCTAAGTATCCGCATAGACATGTCTCTCATATCTCATTCACATTGCGTGTATTTAAACTGCCTGCACATGTATGTGTACACAGAGAAGCTCTGGGACTATGGGTCTGATCTGCTCACGTTCCCTATGGATATTTTTCTTGGCCCCAAGGGCCTAGAAGGTTGAAGTGGATGTCATGAGAAGAGCTCATTTCCAGGAGAAAACAACTGACTTAATTTAACCACACAGCATCAAGGCCATCTCTCTGTAGTGAGCAGGTCTGTCCATGAGGTGGCGGTGTTAGTACAACCGAAGCACGAGGGAATAAGGTCAGGGCGCAGAAAGGTGCCAATCAAGTTGATGGTGGAATAGTAATTCCCTGTGACCACCACAGACTCCCACCCCCACATCTGACAAGTGCATGGCCATGACCTCCAGGGTATAGGAGATTTTGCGAACAGAGCTTCTCAACTCCTAGACCAGCCAGACGGGAGGCTTGGAAGCAGCCCAGGCAAGGGGAAACATGAAGAACCGTGAGAGGGGCTGGCTGTGTCAGGACTCGAACAACATGCTCCTGTGGTCCCTGGACACCCCTCCACGTTCCGTGGCCTGCGGGGACTGTCTTCTGTGGTCACCGATCACCGCGGGAAGCATTCCAGCAACACCTAAAGCCTGACGCGAGGCCCCCCGGAGCCGCGAGCTTCCTCCGCAAGCGGCTCGTTCAGCATTTGCACACACCTGGAGGCCCCTGCTCTGTGGAGTCCGCAGGGACAGGACCCAGCTCAGCGAAAGAGCTCTGTGTGCTGAAAACACTCCCCACCTGCGCGCTCTGTGAGCCACTGCCGCTCCAGCCTGAACCGCACTGAAACAGATGCTCCCTCTCTGCCGGGTCTTTGAGCAGAGGAGAGACGCTATGAAAATATCTCACTTCTGACGCCTTCCTGGGGCTGCCGTCTTGTTTCCTAATTTTATGAAGCTATATTTCTGTGTAAACAAAACAAAACAAAACAAAAAAACCCTGGGCCTTCATCAGACAGAAAGAAAGAGTAACCTTTGTGGCTTCTGTCTGCTACGGGACAAGCACTTCGCGTGATCACTTTCAGGCCATCAGAGGCCCCGCTGTCTGTCTTGGGCCGTCATGGGGGGCAGATTGGGCTCTGAGAGGTGCTGGTACTTGTCTGAGGTCACACGTGTCAGCCACCAAGGTCCCACAAACCCAGCTCTCTTTGGCTTCCGTTGCTTCGTTGCCTGCTATGCAGATACCAAACAACTGGATGTTGAACGAAGAGTAGTGACAATTATATACTAATACCCACTGACATTTGGGTGGCACTTTAAGGGGTACAAAATGCTGTTCCACTGCCCAAGACCTACTCAGAGGAATCCTGGCATTGAGGTCCACCCCTTGTTTCTGGTTTTCTCCCTGGCTCCTCCCCACCAGGCCCAAGCCGTGGGTATCCCCCGCTCAACTGGCCTTGCTCCCCAACTCACTGCAAGCCTGCTGACTGACTGATGGTGGCAGGCTTCCATCGATGCCCTGGCATTGGAGTTTCCGGCGTCGTAGATCCTGGGTGGCCCAGGACTGGGGGCGGTGGACGGGAAGGGCTCCATGTCAGCAAATCTGACCCGCCTCTCCATTTTCACCAGGGTCAGCCTTGGCTGAGGCTGAGCGAAATGTCAGCGAATCGGGGCCGCTCAGCCTAGCCTGGTTTTCTCCCTCACCTGTCAACAAAAGTGGTCTCTTAACCAAAGCTACTTAATGTGGAAATCAGGTCCTATACGTACTTCCCAAGTAAAATTGCACCCAAGAGTGAATTGGATTTGCATTGAAGAGGAACGAGAAACTAATAATTTCTGGGTCACCTTGAGTTTGTGACATCAGAGTAATAATGTCAGACATGTATTGAGTTCTTCCTGCAGACCAAGCTCCATTGTAAGTGCTTCACTCTGTCAACTTCTTGTGTCACCACCCTGTCAAGTACATACTCAGAACAATGAAGCACAAAAAGCCAACGTGACCAGCCTAAGATCCTACAAGTAGCAGATGGAGGAGTCTGGATTTGAACTGGTAACTGCTGCTCTGGCTTGTGGAAATGGCTCCCGATCTTTTATGGCCATGCTGGCGACTTTCTAGGGGCCCTGCAGCTCCACCAGGTTCCTGGTATCTAGAGAGAACTTGACTGAGGTCTGACCCCTGGAGGAAGTCCCAGGACAAACCAGCGTCCAAAGAGCAAATGGGCTAGAAACTATTGGTGGCGGTCCTCATGGGAAGTACTATTGGTGGCAGCGATCATGAGTCTTTAGCCCTTCTTATTTTCTCTTTCCTGTCCTTTCTCCCAAATCCTGTGGGCCATTCAGCTAATCAGCTCCAGTGCAGCCAGTTGAGAGAAGGAAGCCTGAGGACCTCAAGTCACAACTGTACATTGTGTTGGAGTTTTGCTTATTTTAAGGTCAGCCGCGGCAAGAACAGGTTTCACTCTCCTTGGGCTGCTGTAAAGAAGTAACCCAGACTGGTTGGCTTATTAACAACAGAAGTTTATGGCTCACCGGGGACCTCTAAAGGCTGGAAGTTCAAGATCAAGGTGCCAGCATCATTGGTGAGGGCCATCTTCCAGGCTGCAGACTTCCCATTGTAACCTCACATCACAAGAGGGGCTAGGCAGCTCTGCGGAATCTCTTTTGTAAGAACACTGATCCCATACATGAAGGCTCCACCCTCATGATCTAATCACCCTCAGGGGCTCCGCCTTCTAATACCATCAGTTTTGTGGGGGGAGGATTTCAACATAGAAATTTTGATGGGGGGCACAAACATTGAGACCATAGCTGTCTTTAATCTTCACTCTGGTGCTCTGACCCAGAGCCCAGCCCACCCAGATGGACAGTACTGTGTCCACCCTTATCTGGGCAATATGGCTATGCGGTTGTTTCATTCATTGGCCTCTTTGGCCCCAGCACATAGGAAATGGGTTTAACTGGAGCTATTAAGTGAATTTGTCAGGAACACAGAAAACATTACGGCATATGCTCACTCTGACAGACACTGTCAACCTCATCAGAGGGATGTCATTATTACAGCTCCTAACCACTTAGAGCTGCAGGTGGCCAAGTCACCGCACGCACGTGCCCGAGTGGCATCAGACTAGGTGCAGCAGGCTCACACCGGCTGCTTTTGTGAGCCCCCCAATTTGTTCGATCGTGACTGTCTCAGTCAAGAAGCCCCGACTGTCCTTTCTCAGGCCCGATCCTGCACATAGAGCTTGGAAACTGGCTGAGGTCCTGGATTCCGCTCCTGCCTCTGAATTCACTCTTGGGGTCTTCGGTCAGTCCTTTTTCTTCTCGGTGCCTCCATATTCCCACCTGTACTGTGTGGCTACAAATATTTGCTTAGGATCATTTTAGCAGCTGTGAAGTGTCCTGGGATCTTTGAATGAAAGACGCTCTATTAAAGCTTATAAACCAAGTGACGACTCTGGCCCCATCCGCAAGGCAGAGCTCTGCAGGAGAGAGACTGGACCCATTCATCCTTCATAGAGTCCTAATTTTATTCCAAAGCCTCCCTGTTGGCCAGCGCAGCAGGACTTGTCAGAGAACGGAGCAGTCTTAGCACTTTCAAAGTACCTTCTATTTGGGAGGGTTGCTTTTTTCCTTTTTTTTTTACCATTGCGTATTAGCAAAGGTAAATCTACCGTGCAAGGAAAAGAACAATCGTGAAAAGAGGAGGCCCTTCTCACCGGAGATCTGCTTATTAGGCCATTACAGAGGTCAAGGAGTCCATTTTACCTGGAGTTGGGATCTGTGTGATTAGCATATTGGGCACTTCTGGGGCCCACCCTACATAAATATCAGGGTGCCATTTTTGCATGTATTTTTAGGCTGTGCGTGTTGTCTCAGGGCACCCGCTGCACAAGAGCGCAGAGCTGAAATTGACCAGTGTGGCATGTCCAGGGCCAGCCAGGGTTGAGTGCGAGTATTTTTGCTTCTCTAACACAGCTCTGTTGTTGTGACCCATAACCCTGCATCTGTCTTGGGGCTGCAATAGCCCTGTCTTGGAGCGCACCCTGCCAGCCTCCCTGAGTCCTGGGACCCTCGATTCTGTTTACTTCCTCAACCTCTTTCTGTTTATGAGACTCGCTGACAGAATATCAGGTCCCTGCTTATTCCCTCTTGGATTTATTTGGTCTCCCTCTTGGAACACCTCAGCAACCCCAGAAGTCAGGTGTGGGCTGTGGACATCTAAGAATCTCATTAGTCACTCACTCCCTGGGGGCCTGTCTCCACTCCCTGTGTGATTAGCAGAAACCTAGATAAATGCTCTATCACTGCGGTTCCTAGTATTGCTCTTTTTTCGGTCTGCAGATCATGGCTGCCCTTTGCCCTCAGAGGGAAGTGCAAACATCTTACACAAACCTACCGAGGCCTTACGCCATCCAGTCCGTCTTCCTGTTGGACCTCATGTCCCCTCAATCACCTCTTTGATCATCCAGCCTGGCCACACTGTTCATTCTGTTCCTCAGACTCATCCAAGATGATTCCCACTTTAGGGTTTTCGTACTTTTGCTGGTCCCTCTTCCCAGTACACTCTGCTCACCGAAATTGTTCACGTCCGTTTCTTCTTATCATTGGGATCTTTGTTTAAGTGTCACTTCTTAGAGGTTAATTTTTTCAGCATCTTGTAGAATGGCCCTGCCCCTTAGTCACTCACCTACCATACCGCTGATTGTCCTTAGACTTTTAAAAGCGTTGACAGTTCTTGATGCTATGCACGAGCTGACATGCGTTTTGCGTTTGTCCCTCCAACACTAGAACAGCGATTCATGAGCAGAGAGACTTAGCTGGACATCCTTTATGCCCTGTCCTCAATGCTGTGTGATATACCTGTCCTTGGTAGTTTTTTTACATGAATCTGTGAATGAAAGAACTAGAAATATTTATTGCAGACTCCAAGAGGTTGCCAGTGAACTTCATTTCTCAAACCTCATAGCCTTTAGTATTGTCACTGGAAGTCTCACCCAGATGCCCTGCTCTACCAGAGGAAGTTCATGGTACTGGATCTGGGCTGGTTGGCAGTGTCTCTGTCACCAGGGCTGTGTGGCATTTGCCTGTGGCTAGTAGACCATGACACCAAGGATGATTCAAGAAGCACCTCCAAAATTCATCAGAGAGTCCAGCTGGGCCACTAC
The DNA here is from genome assembly GCA_004027735.1 of Carollia perspicillata. Lineage (NCBI taxonomy): Eukaryota > Metazoa > Chordata > Mammalia > Chiroptera > Phyllostomidae > Carollia > Carollia perspicillata. Next base: position 2,106 of record PVKM010036655.1, on the reverse strand, counting down.
TCACTGGAGGGCAGGCAGAGCAGGACAATCTTGGTACGAAGCACAGATTATAAAGCGGGGAAGCCAGGCCAGCCATGAGCCTGGAGAAATCCCCAGAACCGTGAGAACAGGGCCGTGGGCTCCTGTAGTTTTGGGTGAGCAGTTGAAGGTGCAGTTAGAGTCACTTGGATCAGGTGCACAATGACCTATAGTCCTTCCCTGAAAGGGATGTGCCGTTGCAGCTGTACCTGGATCTATTGCTGAGGGCCCGCTGATGGATACTGGTAGTGGGCTCTAGGTGGGGTTGGGAGTATTTATTGCTGATTAAGTCTTTCTTCTGGCTGAATAGCAGGTAGATTCAGAGGAGGGTAAGTTCTCATACGAAGGAGAAGTTCTCATAAGAAGACACCAAAGAGATTATTAAGTGTGCAGGGAAGAGAGGGTAAGAGCTGACCATGGCAGAAGAGAAGAAAGAGATTCCTGCAAGAAAAATGACTGCTTCAGGATTCAGACGATTTAAATGAGGTCACATGAGATAAGGAAGGAGGAAGAAGGGAGACCCGGGAGGACTGGGAGATCTGAGCTTCTTCAGCTCTGCAGAGGCTGCTGTATGTCTTCACTGAAGATAGCAAGGAAGGGGCAGGTTGGGGGAGGGTGATGCGGTTCACCTCTGGACTGGCTGAATTTGACAAGCTCATAGGCCCCCCCAGAGAGATTTTTCCCCCATAAACAGATGGAAATGTAAGACCAGGGCACAAGAGAATGAAAGAAATTTATTATTTTAGTAAAATAAAGCTTTTAAAGGTAACTAAAAATTTTCATGGTAGGGGAGGGAACCAAGAGGAGATTTCTACCTTGAGTAAAACTAACAGTGCTGGAGATACAACTTGAAGCTGGAGCACCATTTCTTATCTGATTGGAGAGTTTGGGATTGAATTTTCTGTAACTGGTCGCGCGGTTTCAGAAGTCAGCTGTCTTTTTGTTTTACAAAGAGAATTCAGGAGTAGCCTTGAGGGCCAGAGGCCCAGGGACCAAAACTCAAAGGGCCAGATCAGGATCCAACAGAGCTTCCCGCTAAAAAAAGGAAAAATGCACCCGTTCAGTGCGACTGCCTCACCATTTCCACCTGTGACGAGCACTTTGCACATGTAATTTTGAACAATTACACCAATCCCCAAAAAGCACGTCTTACGAACACTAGACGTGAAAGCAAAAACAAATGAAGATTTCTTCTCACCTTCCGGGAAGCCAATGCGTCAGAAGAAAACAAGCAAGACAATACCCAAAGATCAAAAACCAGATGAAACCCGAGAGCCTACACAACACTTACAACAAATTACTAACCATTCGAGGTAGAATACAGAACACAAAGAGCCCTTAAAGACCCCCCCCAAAAAAAAAACAAATAGCAACTCTAAAATGTGAGGAAACCGGGTAATATTTCATAAGCCAGGATTACAGCAATGAGAGAACATTCATGGCACAGCCTTGGGCCCCGCTTCGCGGAGCTCTTTCAGTAAGCTCTGGGCCAGGGCTAAAACAGGAATGGAAACAGTTAGGAGTTTGGATGAAGCTACCAGCCAGGGCTGGTGACAAGCAGATGGTCATGTGGGGCAAGGCAGATGGGAAGTAGGGCAAGTCTCTGCAAAGAGCAGGAGGGGAAGCTCCTTGTGTGAGACCCAGAGGCTACGGCAATGGGGCTCAGCAGCCTTCCGCGGCCGAGGAGGAGAGCCGGTGGCCTTAGCTGGCCAGAGCCCCCGCTGCTGCTGCTCACACCAGCTCCTGCCTCCTCAGCTCCCCCTGAAAACCGGTGTCCTCCTTTTGAGACACAGAGTGGACAGAGAGCAGACTCTAGCACAGTATTTCCCCCATATCCACGGTTTTGTTATCCGCAGTTTCAATTACCTGTGGTCAACTGTAGTCCGAAAATATTACATGAAAAATTCCATGAATAAACAGCTCGTAAGTTTTAAACTGTGTGCCCTTGGTCCCACCTGGGACGGGATTCATCCCTTTGTTCGGATGCTCCCGACTAAGTCACTGAGTGGCCATCTGGGTTGTCAGATCGGCTGAGGAGGAGTTGCCTGGCTTGCGTTCAGGTCACCTGCATTTTACTTAATTAGCGTC
>PVKM010036654.1:0-14710 GCA_004027735.1 Carollia perspicillata | reverse complement strand
AAGTGGGGGAAGTGACTGAAATCCAGCAGAGAGTGGAGCAAGTGCCATTGTTCCCTCTTGGACCCCTGCTCCACATATAGCATCACAACCCAGCCACTGGGTTGCCCCGCCCTGGTGAACACCTAAGGCTCTGACCATCAGTACATAACAGGTAAGTCAAGACAAAAAAAAAATGGCCCAAATGAAAGAATAGATCAAAGCTCCAGAAAAAATACAACTAAGCAACGAAGAGATAGCCAGCCTATCAGATGCACAGTTCAAAACACTGATCGACATGCTCACAGCATTGGTGGAATTGGGTTGCAAATTAGATGAAAAAATGAAGGCTACACTAAGTGAAATGAAGGAAAATGTACAGGGAACCAATAGTGATGGGAAGAAAACTGGGACTCAAATCAGTGGAGTGGACCAGAAGGAAGAAAGAAACAACCAAACAAAAAAGAATGAAGAAACAAGAATTCAACAAAATGAGGAGAGGCTTAGGAACCACTGGGACATCTATAAATGTTCCAACATCCGAATTATAGGGGTACCAGAAGGGAAAGAGGAAGAGCAACAAGTGGAAAACTTATTTGAACAAATAATAAAGGAGAATTTCCCTAATCTGGCAAGGAAATAGGACTTCCAGGAAGTCCAGGAAGCTCAGAGAGTCCCAAAGAAGGTGGACCTAAAGAGGAACACACCAAGGCACATCATAGTTACATTAGCCAAGATTAAAATGAAGGAGAGAATTCCAGAAGCAGCAAGAGATAAGGGGACAGTTACCTACAAAGGAGTTCCCATCAGACTGTCAGCTGATTTCTCAGAAGAGACCTTACAGGCAAGAAGGGACTGGAAAGAAGTATTCCAAGTCATGAAAGGCAAGGACCTACATCCAAGACTGCTCTGTCCAGCAAAGCTTTCATTTAGAATGGAAGGGCAGAGAAAGTGCTCTTTTCAGAAAAGGTCAAGTTCAAGGAGTTCATCACCACCAAGCCCTTATTTTATGAAATGTTCAAGGGAGTTATATAAGAAAAAGATAAAAACATGTATAGTAAAATGATAGCAAACTCACAATTAATAGCAACCACACCTAAAACAAAAACAAAAGCAAACTAAGCAAACAACTAGAACAGGAACAGAACCACAGAAATGGAGATCACATGGAGGGTTAGCAACAGGGGAGTGAGCAGTGGAGAGAGGGGGAAAAGGTACAGAGAATAAGTAGCATAGATGGTAGGTAGAAAATAGACAGGGGGAGGGCAAGAATAGTATGGGAAATGTAGAAGCCAAAGAACTTATATGTACGACCCATGGACATGAACTAAAGCAGAGGAATGTCGGTGGGAGGGGGTGTGCAGGGCAGAGGGGAGTGAAGGGGGGAATTTGGACAACTATAATAGCATAATCAATAAAATGTATTTTTTTTAAAAAAGCAATATGATGAATAAGGTACTGCCACCCTGGCAAAGCATGCTGATGTCACTGTAGGAACATGGGCTTGAGAGGTACATAGACCTGGACTGGAGTTTGGGTTTAAGTTGTTTACTGATATATATATATACATACACACACATACATACACATAGAGAGAGAGAATATATATAATATATATATATATAGAGAGAGAGAATTCATATATATATCAATAAGCAATATATACATGGCAGATGACTTACATTTTCTAAGCCTCTCTTTTCCTCATCTATAAAATGGTAGTAATAATAGGACCTATTTCATAAAGTGTTAAGAATTAAATCAGAAAATGGTTAAGAGCCTAGCACATAGTAAGCACTTAATAAATAATAATAACCAGTATTAAATGTATTAGTAATGATAACAGTTAACAGCTACTAAGTGCTTATCATATGTCAAGTATATTTCAAGTGCTTTACAAGGATTAACTCATCCAATCTTCTCAAACCCTGAGGGAAATACTATTAATTATCTCCTTTTGAAGACCAGGAAACTGAGGCACAAAAATTTTAAATTAAGAAGCCCCAGGTTCACAGCTGGGGATTAGCTGAACCAAGATGTGAGGATACTACATTGGTGCTCTCATTCATAATGAATACATTACACTGTATCTCAATAAATCAACCAATAAACCATCACCAACATTATCTGAAACAGCAGAAGTAGAAGTCAGTCCTTTCAAAGGAAGGGATTATGCTGAAAGACTGTATAGCTTAGGGGAAATCTTTGCTTTTTTGCTTAATAGAAAATGACAGTAGCTAAACATGAGGCTTCACAGTGGATATAGCTAGAGAGAGAACTCTATGGATAAAGATGTGGATAGGGAGGAAGAGGAAGACAACATTAAAGACAGGTGTTCTCTATTAAGTGTAGATAACTTAGATTTTAAAAAATGTTCACCACGGAGATAGCTATGGAACTGGACAGTTTGAGTTATTTTATTATTTCATTCTAGAAAAGCCCCCAGCTCCCTTCCCATTCACCACTGAAATCGGCGAGGTTTAAGAGACAGAGGAGCCGACATATATTCATTGTCTGCAGGGGACAGAGATGCACGGCAGACCTGGGCAGGCCAGTTCACCCCCATTCCTGCTTTTCCTGGTGCCAACTTACTCCTCTGAGAAGAAAACCCTGCCATTCTGGTAATCTGAGGATCCTGAAAAAATGGCTTATGTGCAACAAAGATAATATAAAATATAAATAAGGAAAGACCAAGGAAGAGAAAACTGCATTACATTCTGAAAAATTCTCACATGGGACAAGGAATACAGAATGCTGAGTGCGTAACGGATACTGCCCATGATTTAAGTTTCGTGTCAACGTGGGCAATACACAGCTCAGGGAAACTCCAGCTGACGTGGTGCCTTCCAGAGATCAGACTTGATCCCCGCCCCCCAAAAAAAACACCCACCGAAAAATCCCCATAACACACCCGAAGTTCTCTTTCTGAAGGAGTCCATAGGATTTTCCCAATGTTTTAGAGATAGATAATCAATAAGCACCTCAGCCAGAAGGCAATGTGACCCCTCTGCTCTTTAGCTCAAGGACATCTAGGTTTCAAGTTTACTAGTAAGGGGTGAAACGGATTGTTACTTAATTTCAGAATATGATTTATTTTAATCCTTGCTTCCTGATGTAACCTGCATGTAGTGAATGCTGGTGGTTTTAAGTTAATTTACTCCTTTCAGCGACCCTCCGTCCCACATTCTGGTATTTCAAGAATTCAGAAACGGGCCAACCACTCCTTCATCCTGCTCCTTGCTAGATGCTATGAAGTGGCAACAGTCTCATTGTGGCCTCAGCTGTCTGAGTTCCCTCACGTGCTGAGTCTTAGCCCTGGAGCCCACACACCCCAGCTGAGTTAACATGAAATGCCTAGAAATGAACCTCTGCTGCCATCCCTACCTATGCCGCGTGCTGGTCAGGCAGGGGAAGCAGGTGCCAACAGGGGGCTTAAGAGATACAGGACAACAGCGTGTCCCAAGCTGGTGAGCCAGCTAGGAGAAAAAAATTCCAGGAGCCAAAACCCTGTGATTATCTCTTCACCCACACACACTAGTGCCTGCTTTTTTTCTGGACTCCAAACACAGGAGGGAAACTTGCTTAGCCATCTTGTTACCTTAGCCACCCCTGGGCCTCTGAGGGGTTGCCTTGCCTAAGACAGGAAAGCGTTTTATAAATGTGTGCCATTTATAAAAAGAAACATGCCATTCACCCCGATTTGGAGACTGAGAAACATAAAGTTCATGCTTATGATACTTTATCAAAACACGTCGCTTACTCTTAGGGGTTACCTAAAAGATTTTTCATTGAGAAGTAGATTAGCTGCCAGTCTCATTTATATAATTCTAGGTTTATGGAAAGGTCAGGAGCTGGTATAATAATAAATTTTCATATAAAATGTGCAGGCAATTCAAATTATCTTTATGTCTGTGCTTTAAAAGAGTATTAACAATAAAAGAATAATCCTTTCTAAATCTCCTGTAGATCCTCTCTGAAAAAAAGGAGATGCTGGATTATGATTGCTTTCTATGCTTATTTTTATAAGATAAAACCAGTGCCTGAAATTCAGTTTCAAGAGAAATAACTCCATCTTTCCTACCCCCTTAAGTTAAAAGAAAAACTTCCTTCTGGATTTACTTTCATGAACAACTGATCGAAACTGCATCCCGAGGGAGAAAACAGAACTGTGACTCCCACTTTGATCTCTTCCCCATGGAGAAATTCACTCCCTGCCTGGCTTGCAAGATGTTCATTTGATTGACGTTTGCTCTGATGTGCAAACTGCTTTGAACTTCAGACATTTAATTCCCATCAGGCTGCAGTCATTTTTATTCTCCTTCAACAGGATTTACAAGCAGGAGATCAGCAAATGTAGAAGATAAAATAAATTTGCAGAAGCTTTGAATCTTACATCAAAACTGTTCAAGTGAGTTCCAATTGGATTTCATTCAGCCTCGATTCACAGTGCAAATCAACTTTTCGGTGGAGTCCCAGTTTAGAAAGAAAAAGATATAAAAGGAAAGAGACACATACACCAGTTGGGGTTTACTTCCTGAATCTCTTTTTGGTCTTTGTTTAAATTTCCTATGGAAAGTGATTTGCTTGGCAAAAACCACACCCACGGTTCCGAGGGCGGTGGTGAAATGTGATGTTATTCATGGGCACAGTTTTATGGTACTATTTCAAAAAGCAAATCCCTGTGGATATCTCAGACGAGCAAGGCTTAAAATTGATAAGGGAGTCCATAAACAAAGCCAATATGATGACAGCAAACAGGGTAGTGGATATTTTTCACTTGTTTGTAGCTTGTTTTTAATCACTGCTAAAATGCTGAGACAGGCACAAAAGGTTAAAAAAAATTCCACCACTTCTTCTGGAAGCAAAACCTGGTATCAGATCAGAAGCTGGTGTGGAGCAGATGCTATGAGGCTGCTCTCTGAGTTCACAGCGCAAGGCAGGCTCTTGCTTCCAGGGTGAGAGCCTGCTTGCTGCTTAAAATGGAACCTGAATGGCCAGGTTCCATTTTAAGAGCAGCACACATTTTCCTGGGAAGCCAGGGAGGCAAAGCCCCTTGACCAGTAGCTGCAGGAGCCTTTAAAAGACGATCTGGACACTGAGAAACATCCATGCCTACCAGACCCTCCAGGCCCAGTAACGGCCCAGTAGTGTCTGGTTTTCTATGATGCGAGGGAGACGTATCACTTCACCTCCGTTCAACCAGGTTCCTGCTCATTCTTTCTGGGAAGTGTCTGCTCTCCAAATATTTGAGCAACACCCGTTGAAAAGAATTAAACAAGAACACCCTTATCTTCCACTTAACCACCCAGGAGAATAAAGTTAAACAAAGAAAGAGGTAAGATAAAAATCAAACATCTGTACTGGCAAATATTTAAACTCTGTTTGAATGGTGGAGGAAGGGGTAAGAGTGGGATCACTTCAAAAAAGAACTATCACATTCATAAAGTAAATGATACTTGAACCCCCCAACTGCGTTTACTTATTCAAACACCTAAATTAATGGGCAAACTGAAAAGCTGTCAAATAAGGCGTTCCAAGAAATGGCGTTTCCTTCCATCTCTGCAGAGATTGGAGAGATAAGTCACATTCTTTTTGTTCTTATCAGCAATAAGGATTAAACCTTCAGGGTTCAGCAACTCAGCCAGAGTGGAAACAAGGGCTGCTTTCAAATGCCCTTGGAAGAAGGCAGGGCTTTCAGAGCACTATAGCATCTCTCTCTCCATTCAAGTCTAAGTAGCGCACGGAGCAGCCATCTTTCTTTTTCACTGCTTCCTCACCAAAACAGATCATTGAGAGGAGGGCCTGCTGTGATCTTGGGCCTCACGTCTAGATTCCAAGTATTATCCATTTAATCCGATTTCTCACACAAGCTTGGGAGATTGCACAGGTGAACAAAAGGGGGATTGGAAGTGGGTCTGAAACCACATTAAACATTTATCCTTATCTTCCTCATCACCAGGTTGGGGCCAGGTGCAGGAAAAAGAAGAAAGGAGGGTCTCTGAAAAAAAATAAAGGGGAGAACAGGCAGGTGACCAGAGGCCTGGGGAGGGTGGGATCCACAGGCTCCGTCTGTGCTCCTCGGTAGCTCTTGTCCATCCTGCCACTTAACCTCGAAGAAGGACTTAACAGACTTTAAAATAATCTGTTTATATACTCTTCTCCCTTGCTAGTTAATACACACAGAGAGATCCTTTCCTGTGTTTACCTCGAGGGCACAGCCCTGTAAAGTGCACAGGTTTTTAAATGTCTGCTGAATGAGTAAATGCAGAATACCTAAGGGGCGGAGACTTCCTAGGACTAAAGACCAGAGATTGTAAATTCATGTGTTTTCTTCTTGCACGTGCCCTGAGTAGTCAGTAAACAGCAGACAACTGTGAGTGGTAGGACACAGACATTGAGGAGAAGCACTAACAATCTCAGAGGTAGCAGATGACCTTGAAGATGAACTGGATCAATCTCTCAGGCTCATTACCTACTGAGGGAAGAGGCCTGTCCAGATCTCCCTCTTCTCTAGAAGAAACATAAAACATAAGATACGAAATACTTCTGTCCAACAGGTCCTCAAAAGAAATGACTGACTCAGTATTAAAAAGTTAATAAAGCATCCCAGCTGGTGTAGCTCAGTTGGTTGGTCATCATCCCACAAACCCATAGGTTGCTGGTTCAATTCCTGGTCAGGGCATATGCCTCAATTGCAGGTTTGGTTGAAGGTCAGTGTGAGTACAGAAGGCAACCAATGATGTGCCTCTCTCGCACCAATGTTTCTCTCGCTCTCTTTTTCCCTCTCTAAAAAAAAGTTAATAAAGCTCTGAGCGTGAAGATAGATTCGTACATCATCATACCAAACAAGCCACATTCCCTGAAAGATATTCTAGACAGCTTCTTAAATTCTGGCCTTCTTTGAAAACACTTTGAATTTTTGCACAGGAAAACAAAAAAATCCCAAGGGAAGTTTCTGGTCCTTTGCTACAGTAGGGTCTATTTCTTAAGGCTGGTAGTTTCTTTTAGAGTCCAGATTTTGGGGGAATGAAGAGAGGGAGGGCAAGAGAGAGGGAAGATGGAATGAAATAAGATCCTCCCTCCTTAAAAATCCATAAAAGGCCGCTGGTGACATTCGGTATTCTAAGCAGAGTGGCAGGTCTCCCGTCCTTCCTCCCATGGAGGTCACTCAGGGACGCTTCAGAAAGCAAGCCTGTCAGCAGCGCCAGACGCAGGCACTTTCTGCGGTGACGGCATTCATCAATAGTTCTAAAGATAACAGGGTCCATCTATACACACAGACCCACGCACACACACAAGTGACACAAACTGCTGTGGGAACATGCTTTTCCGATGGAGAAACAAGCTAACCAGACTATTGGGAGCATTGCATTCAGCCAATTTAGACACTTCAGAGGGTCATACAATAGCCTCACGTAAAATTCTCGGAAGAAATATACCGTTTGGCATTTCGAGAGCCAGATAAACCACCCCAATATTACTGCTTGGTGAAACTATTTTATCACTGAAAGAAAATGATCTGCAATCAGGAAACCTGGATTCCAAACCAAGCACCCTTGAGCCCTGACACAACCTCTCCTGAGTCTACATCCTCCCTGCAAAACGGGGTGAGTCTGGGGAGGGCAGAGGCCCTACCTTACTACCACCATTGAGAGGATCACACGAAGAAGCTAGTGTAAGCAAAATAATGTTTACAGACGTAAAAGCCCATGAAAGTATGTCACGGACGCATAAACACATACAACTCTTTTACACAAGTTAAATAATGTAGCTGAGGAGGCCTTCTGTAACGTGCAGCATTCTGCAAACTCTTTGAGTCCTGAGCTCGGCTCAAGTCCTTCCGGCACCAATAGCCAGAAAGGCTGCACCTGTGACATTCTGCCTGCCTGCAGGTAATAACGATTTTAAAGGGACTAGAGATGGGAGTCTGAGATAAAGCAGGGAGAATGACTTTGAGAAACTAAGATTCACCGTACAGTATTATAAGGGCAAAATGCATCTTCCTGGGGCAAGAATAGGACCTGAAATAAAATTAAACTTAGTGGTCAAGGACCAAGCTTGTCACATTAGTTGACCTTGTGACACCAAACTGTCATAAGTACAAAAGCACCTGGTTGAGTCACAATGTTGTATTTTTCATGGGAACAATCATAAGAAACAAATTCTCTCTAGGGTTAGACGTGTTACATCATTTTTTTTTTTTTAACTTGTGCTACCTTAAAATAGGGCTGGGAGAAAGTTGGAGCTGCATACATGTGTGCTGTTACGTCTAGAAACATAGTTTTATACAAAACTCATCTGTGTATTAGCACATTAGAAATACACATTCCAGCTCTGTCCCTGCTTCGCAACTGCCAGGCACATAACATGACTGTGGGGCTGAAAACATTTGTGGGATAGAAAAATAGCACTACAGTCTAATCTCAACTGCCTGCCCGACACTTCCCAAGCATGATCCATATGCAGTTCAAAATTAAAATCTAGGTGATCACACTGAACTCACCTTTGACCTTGTGACACCAAATGAACGAAGGAACAAGAGCAGTAAGCACAAAAGAGCGTGACTAACTCAAAATGTTGCATTGTTTTTAAATAAAAATCTCCTTTCGCTCTGATTTTCACTCTTTCGTTAATTGATTCATATCCTGAGATGCTCAATTTAAAATTCAGAGCCATGCTTTAAAATCTTCCTCCCCACCCAAATCCCCACTAGAAACCAGTTGGCAGATTCTAGTGACCCACCGCTACCCTGGACACCTCTTGTCTTCCTACAGTTCTTCCTGGACATGTCATTACTTTCCTCCTAGACCACTAGGATGGTCCAACTTGACAAGCAACATGCCTCTGCACCACAACTGATCCCTCACTCGCGACTAATTCATCGGCCCAAATCCCAGGCCGCCCTGCTTTAAAATCTACTGCCTGTCGAGAGGAGTTCGCCCACGCGATCAAGGATCCTGAGCCCGTCACAGCACACCTCTCATCTACCGCTCCAGCTGTGTCTTCCTCCTCACCTCGCTCAGTGCTTCAGGATTCTTGCTGTTTTCTGATCAGACACATCCTTCCCCCCAGATCTATCTGCAGAGGTTTCACTCTTCAAGGCCTCAGCTGCCACTGCTCTCCCAAGCCAGAGTCTAAGAAGCCTCTGTCCATAATCGTTCTTCTCTAAAGGAGTCACTGGATACCTTTCCTGACGCTTGACAGTCTGCCTTTGCTCACTCTGAGTTCCTGGAGGTACAAAGCGCTTTATTCATCTTTGTTTATCAGACAGTATCTGGTACAATGTCTTGCACGTTAACTCCCTTGAACGTGATACAGACGAGTTGAGCAGAAAATGATATAGCGTAGCCCCCTCTTATCTGCAGTTCCGCTTTCCAGTTTCCATTACCTGTGGTCAATTGCAGTCTGAAAATATTAAATGAAAAATGCCAGAAATAAACAATTCATGAGTTTTAAATTGCACACCTTTCCAAGGACCATGATGAAATCTCGTGCCTTCCTGCTCCTTCACACGGGACCATAAAGCACCCCTTTGTCCGGTGCATCCACGCCGTATACGCTCCCTGCTCATTAGTCACTTAGGAGTCACCTCGGTCATCAGATCAGCTGTCGTGGTATGGCAGTGCTGCCCAAGCAATCTTTATTTTACTTAACAATGGCCCCACAGCACGACGGTCGTGATGCCGGCGATTTGGATACGGCAAAGAGAAGCTGTAAAGTGCTTCTCTGGAGGGACGAATGGAAGTTCTTGACTAAAGGGAAGAAAAAAACTAAGATCTACAGCAAGAACAAGTCTTTTATCTTGAACTTGTAAAGAAGGAAAAAGAAACTCATGCTAGTTTTGCTGTTGTACCTAAAACTACCAAAGTGACAATGACAATACACAACAGATGCTTAGCTAAGATGGAAGAGGCCCTGGATTTGTGGGTGGAGGCATGAACGGAAAGCGTGTTCTGACTGATGGCAAGAAAGACTTCTGCAAGAGATTCCCCCGGAACGAGCGGCCGCATACACAGAACTTGATTTCAGTACATCGTTAAAATTGCTCTATATTACCAGTAATTATTGTTGTTAATCTCTTAGTGTGCCTGATCATGATAAATAACAAACTTTATCCTAAGTGTATATGTTTAGGAAAAATATACTATGATATAGGGCTCAGTAATTCTTTGGTTTTAGACGGCCACTGGGGTCTTGGACCATATCCCCCACGAATGAAGGAAAACTATTGTATATACAGGTATGTAGAAATTTTGTGTTTTAAATTCACCCTACATACAACCAGTTAATATTATGTCATAATAATTATTCATATCCATTATTATTAATGACTTAATTTAGCTGATAACTGTAATAACTAAGTCAAGATCAACTTCAGTTTCGCATCAGGGCTTATAACAATGGAATAATACTCAGATGAAAACAACAACTTTTATGAATGGGTATAAAAGTACTTGAATTTCTGCTTGTAGGTAAAGTAGCTCAGTAATTCTGACATTATCAGCACCACCATTTCTCAAAAACTAAACACAAAATGCGGTTTGCTGCCACAGGGTATACCTTCAGCAAGTATTTACTGAGGACCTGTCCAAGCAAGGTATTGAATAACAAGTTAAATCGGACAGGGTCCCTGAACTCAAGTGAAACGGAGAAAGAGGAGGAGAGGGCACGAGGGTGAGAATCCGCCTTAGGACCTGCTACCGAGCCCTCCTGCAGTTTCCCAGCATTAACCGCGAACACCTTTGGATCCTCCCCCTTCTGGCACCCAACAGAGCGAGCGCCAACCGCCACGTCCAGGCCCCCTCTTCTTCCTCGCTTACCTAAATGAAATCAGAGTGGGTCTTTTAGTCACTACATGGTTGGCAAGTAAAATCCCCTAAGAGCTCATAAGTCATCATTTCACTTCCTTTGCCAAAAATCTTAAGTCAATAATCTCTTTCAAGAAATCAATACTTATTGGGTGTCTACTATTATATAGTAACAATAAAGTAGCAAGTGAGGACATTGTCCTTTACTTCATTTTCAGAGCCTATACTCTTCTGAACGAAGTTCAGGTTCTTCAGTCTAGCATTTTTAGGAGTCTCTGTGAAATGCTCCTCGTCCAACTTCTCAGCCAGGTCTTCCATCACTGGCTCCAGATGTCAGAGTGACTGGCCATTCCAGCAAGGGGGTTTTCTTCATACTATCATTTCTCACCTGAAAATCACTTCCTCCATATCTTCGCATTTTCAAATCCTTTTTCTACTTAGACACTCAGCTGAAATGCCTCTCCCACAGACCTTCTCACAAATGATAATTTTTTAAATGAATGAACAAATGAGTGGGTGAGGGATTTGACATCTGTAGGCTATGCTGTATAGTATCTTTTTTCCTCCTAGGTGACTCTCAAAAAGAGAACAAATTTTCTCATGAACTCCAGTTGGAATGCCCAACTTTGAGCAGTAGGAAAAGTTGCCTATAATGGCAAATGGCTCCAGTTAAAAACAAACCTTCTAAGAAGGTTGAGGGAAATCAATGACTCTTGAGAGACAGGTCTCTGGGGTATAGTTCAAACTGCTCATTTTATAGTAGAGGGAACTGAAGACCAGAAAGGCTAAGTGTACTTCCCACAGCAAAGTGTCAGAACGGAGGCCCACCCAGTCTCAGTACTGTATCACTACAGTAAAACCTGCATCACAACTGAACTTCAACTGAAAGGAAAACTGTCTTCACTGCTAAAAGATACTTCTTTCCACCATCCTAGAGACTGAGCTGATTTAAAAAAAAAAAGGAAACAAAAAAATGTGAAAGAAGCTTGCTTGCCTTTTCTTATAATGAAAGAAAGCTAATGTTTGAGTTTAAATTAAAGACAAAACAAAACATGAAAACCTGACCTGAAGCTAAATCCCTTGAGAGCTCAGCACAGGGGTTAAACATTATGGGTCAGGAAGTTAATCATCAAAACTAAAAATAATTCTCTAAGTTACATATTTCTGGCTTTAATGATGTCAGTAGCACTTAAAGAACCTGAAATGTGAATAGATAAATTTGCACAACATCTAAATCATGACACAAAAGACACAGTCAATTTAGATGAAAAAAAATTACTCAAATGCTAGGATTCCTCTCCAGGTAGCCCATTAGCATGAGCATTAATGCTCTTAAAAAATCGAGGAATAATTAACATATCATATTAGCTTCAGATGTACAACATAATGATTAGATATTTGTATATGTTGTAAATGTTCACTACAATCGTGCTAGGTACCATCTGCTACCATGCATAGTGACAATTTTTTTCTTCTGATGAAGACTTTAAGATCCATTCTTACAGCAACTTTTGAATATACAACATGGTGTTATTAATTATAGTCCCCATACTATACATTACATCTGCGTGTCATATTTATTTTGTAACTGGCCATTTGTTACCTTGTGACCTGTTCACCCATTTCTCTGACCTCTCACCCCTACCAACCTGTTCTTTGTGTCTATGAGTTTGTTTTTTTTTTTAAAAAAAAGATTCCACATATAAGTGAGGTCATATATTTGTTTCTCTCTGTCTTACTTATTTTACTTAGCTTAATGCCCTCAAAGTCCTACCATGTTGTCGTAAATGACCAGACCCCATTTTTTAAATATCTGAATAATATATAATCCATTTTGTATAGATACAATGCTACTTCTAGGTCTATTCATCCATTGATGGATACTTGGATTGTTTTAATAATTTGACTGTGGTGAATAATGCTGCAATAACATGAGGGAGCAGGTATCTTTTTGAATTAGTGTTTCCTTTCCTTCAAATAAAACCTAAAGTGGAATTGCTGGATCATATGGTAGTTCTCATTTTTCAAGGAGTCTCCATACTGTTTCCCACAGTGGCCACACCAATTTACACTCCCACCAACAGTGTACGAGGGCTTCCTTTTCTCCACATCCTCACCCACACTTGTCATTCTTGTCTTTTTGATGATAGCCATTCTAACAGGTGTGAGGTGATTTCTCATCGTGGTTTTGATTTGCATTTCCCTAATGATTAGTGATGTTGATCATCTTTGCATGCACCTGTTGGCCATCTGCATGTCTTTGGAAAAATAGATGCCTACTCAGATCCTCTGCCCATTTTAAAATTAGATTGGTTTTATTGCTATTGAGTTGTATGAATTGCTTATATGTTTTGGATATTAAGTTCTTGCCGGATACATGACTTGCAAATATTTTTTCTACCATTCAGTAGGCCGCCTATTCGTTCTTTTGATGATTTCCTTTGCTGTGCAGGAGCTTTCGGTTTGAAGTATCCCGCTTGTTTATTTTTGCTTTTGGAGTCAGATCCTGAAAACCTTGGATGAGACTGATGTCAAAGAGCTTACTGCCTAGTGTTTTCTTCTGGGAGTCTTATGGTTTTAGGTCTTACATTCGAGTCTTTCATCCAGTTTAAGTTGTTTTTTGTATATGGTGCAAATAGTGGTCCAGTTTTCTCAACACCTTTTATTTAAGAGACCAAACCTTCCCCACTGTATATTCTTGGCTTCTTTGTCATAAATTAACAGACCATATATGTGTGAGTTTATTTCTGTTCTGTTCCACTGATCTGCATGTCTGTTTTTGTTTGTTAGTTTCCAATACGTTTGTAATATAGTTTGAAATTAGGGAGATGTCTCCAGCTTTGAAAGCTCCACAGAATGAGAGTCTAGCACCCTCCAATACAAACATGAGGGTCCATAAAAATTTAACTTCAACATTAGGTCTTCTATCCCAATTTTCTGTTTTCTTTGAAAGGTGGGTATGATGGTTAATTTTATGTGTCAACTTGGTTGGGCCCTGGTACCCAGATATTTAGTCAAACGCTATACTGGGATGTGTCTGAGAAGGATTTTGAGGGATAAATCGGTGGACTTGTGGGTGGACCTCATCCAGTTAGCTGAAAGGCCCAACAGGACAAAGACTGACCTCCCCCCGGCAAGGAATTCTGCCATCGGACTGAGACTGCAATGTTTTCTTCAGCCTCAGCCTCTGTCCTGCTGCGCTACCCTGCAGATTTCGGACTTACATCGCCACGGTCGCGTGAGCCAATTCCTTAAAACAAATCTGTCTCTCATCCTATTGGTTCTGTTTCTTTGAGGAACCCTGAGTCACACAGAGGGTTACAACAGTGGCTATTCATGGGATTGTAACCAGGAGCCCATTTCTTCATCAGAACCCATGCTAGTTGCTTTGCCTACAGCACAATACCCCCAACAGGTTGACTGATAAGACCTGACTCCTGAATCATACAGTTCTAATGGGCACCAGCTGGGGATGCATTAAATTTGGCTTCTCAGAAAATGACATGAGTCCTACCTGCCTTCCCCAGTGACTGTATCAATCTCAGTGGATGCTCCAACTAAAAAAGCAACTTGTAAAATAGCAGGGATCCAATTTCATAACGGTTCCAAAGTTTCTTCATTTTTGGGAATCAGGGAAGCTTTTAAAGTCTCCCCTGGTGAATATGAGAAGTCTCTATAGAGCTACCTCCAGGTGGCTGGCTTCAGAGAGCCTTGGAAATAAGTTGCTTACTTATTCTAGCTTCATCGGAGTATGACTTTGTTATCTCAAACCTAGTCTAGATGCCTTAATGCCAATTCCTATCATGATTAACAATTAACAAGCATGAACTGAGTGAGGTTAACAGCACTGAATCCACTAGGAGACAGAGAAAAGAAAATCTAAGTTCATTTTCCCAGTATTCACCCTCAAGTTTACCCTCTCCATT
>PVKM010036653.1:0-14734 GCA_004027735.1 Carollia perspicillata | reverse complement strand
CGAAGTTCTTACAATGCAACAGTCTGGTTACGTCATGCTGATGGACTACTTACAGAACAATTTTCGAGAGCAACAGTACAAGTTTTCTAGACAGGTGTTTTCCTCTTATACTGGGAAGGAAGAGATTCATGAAGCAGGTATGTACTGAAATATAATTTTTCTACAGCTCACAGAGTCAGCATTGTAGGAGACAGTGTGGTACAATGGAAATCATACAAGACATAACATGTTCAGAAATACGTTGATTATTAGCTTTGTAACTTTAGACAAACTATTTAGCATCTCTGAATCTCAGTCACCACAGTCAAAAAATGACAACTTAAAAATATCTGGTTTTGACCACATGACTAACCCCATTTAGTAGATGAGAAAAGATTCAGTAAGATAGTGATTTTTCTAAAACATGCAGTGAAAACTGGCAAAGACACATATGCACCCCCAAATTCATTTATAGCATCTGCCTGCGCTAAAAGCTAGAAAGGAGAAATGAATGAGGAACTGAGTTGTTCAGAGCTTGGGAAGAACATATCTGGTTGGGGTGGTCACGCAATCTCAATGAGAGAACCATATTTGAACTGAGCCTTGAGGTATGATTTGAGGATTTTTTGAGGAATGATTTGAGGTTTTTTTCATCGTTTTAGAGGCAGGGAGTAATTTATTTCAACAGTATTTGTTCATTGAATTTATTGGGGTGACATTATTTACTAAGATTAGACAAGTTTTAAGTGTACATTTCTATGATATATTATCTGTAGAATGCATTGTGTGCCCACCACCAAAAGTCAAATCTTCTGTCACCATAAACTGGGTTTTAAAGTGTTCATCTTTGTGTTGGCAGCTCCCAGGGAAGAGCTATCGAAACCAAATGTGCCTAATTATTAATGAATACAAAGTGAATCTTTTTCCCAGTTGCCTTCTTTGTGAGCAGGGGGTGGGGATAACTTTGTCCGTGTCAGGCAATGGAGGGTGCACAGGGGAGGCATCTCTGCGGTGGTTGCTGGGTCTTTTGACGCTGGCACAGCAGTCAGAAGCCTTTAAAGATGCCCGGAGGATACAATCGCGTGCATCTGCTGACTCGTCCTTTTCATTTTGTCCTTTGAATGGACTGATTCATGAAGGAAATAGTTGAGTGCCTTTGCTTTGGGGACTTAAAACTTTTCCAAGTACATACTCTTCTTTGATCTCAGCCCTGCAATGAGTTTTTGGACAAGTATGACATTAATTTAATAATCATCTGCTTTTGAAGATTAGGCATTAAATCAGCATATTTTAATGTGATATTTGTGAGCATTGTTTACCTTTGAACCACAAAAAAATGGAGTACAAAACAAGAGTAATGAATAGCTGCACTTAATATTATGTTAAGTTTCAAATTAAACTGCCCCAAAGAGAGGAAATTTAATTATATTTCTACTAGCAACATTAAATACTGTAACATTCTGTCTGGTAAATAACAGACAATTGATTAGAATAAAGAAACTGGATTTAATCAGCTTCTTTTCTAAAATACATATGATCAAATACCAAATTAAATAAATGTGATTATTTTGTCATGTCCTTTTTAAAAAAACAATTTATTATGTTTTGATTTGAGAGAGAAATGAAGGGAAGGGGGGGAGAGAGGGAGGGAGAGAGAGAAACACTGATTTGTTGTGTCACTTATTTATGCATTCATTGGTTAATTTTTGTATGTGACCTGACTGGGGAACAAACCTACAACCTTGGCGTACCCAGCCAAAGCCTTGTCATGTACCTTTATCAGTTATACTTAATTAAAACATTTCCTGTGTAGTACTAACTAGTCTCAGTGCATTCTCCTCCCCAACTCACTTCTTTCTCTCATACTGGACTCTATGAAGTGCCCTGAAGGGGACAGACCATATCTGCCAGCTTCCACTTATACACGCTCTTTCCTGTCCATGCCATGTTTTCCCTGCTGTCTTTACTCATTGTTCTCCTCTTCCTTCAAGACTCAGCAGACCATTGCCTGCACTGGAGAGTCAGTCACTCTGACTCTGTTTCCATCCCCACCAGGTCTGGCTCTGGCCAGGGCACAGGATTGTGCCTGCGTAGAGGCACTGTGCCGATAGAGTACAAGGTAGTGATGCACACCTCAGTTCTGTGATGTGCCCAGGTATGCCTATGTTCTGTGCATCCAAACCTCATAGCAACTGACATAGAATGATAATTGTTTACTTACTCATTTTTCTCCCCCACTTGCCTCTGAGCTCTATGAAGGAAGTAACTAAGTTTTCTACCTCTTAACCTCTGTTGCTGAGCTAAGTGCAGCTCTCACTTACCATACATTTACTAAATGATGAAAAGAATCCATTTCTATATAATGTTAATAAGGCAAGTATACCTAATGGCTGTCTGTTGCACCATTCAGTGTGTCTACGATGCGTCATTCTGATTTAATGTGTAACATTGTTGTTTCCAAAGTTGAGGGATGAAGTCCAAACGTAAGCCTAACAAAAACAGTAATAGCTGCCACACATTGTGTAAATCAGTGTGTTCAACCTCACATAGGCCTTGTTTTCTTCATTTAACGGTTTAAAGGGTGATACTAAGTATGTCCAAGCTCACAGAACTGTAGAGGACTCAGTCATTGAACCCAGGTCTTCTTGGTTTTAAAGGCTCCCAAACGTCTCTCCACTGTGCTTTATATTTATAAGGGAACATCACTTCTGCTTATATAATTTTATGATAGAAACCAAAGACTTTAAAGATATGGAACTTTTCAAAACTATTAGCTTTTTCAAAAATTGGAACAACTGAAGTGTTGCTTGTTCCATGATGAGTACTGGCATTCTTCAAAGCACTTATTGTCATTTGCCATTTGTGTAGTCCTTTGATGTTTTTCTTAATGGACACATTATCTCTTTTCTACTTTCTTCAACTGAGTTTGAGAATAAAAATAGAGGTTTGCATTCATGTTCAATATTTATTTTTATTAAATTTAATCTGAAAGTAAGTTTTATTACATGAACATATTTTTTAAAACTAAAAAAATATGGATACACATACAGAAGAGAATAAAAATTTTCTGTAGTGTCACCAACTGGAGATATAACTACTATGAAGATTTTGGTGAATATCCTTCCAGACATTTTTCTTAAATTAAAAATATATTATTATTTCTTACAGAAATTAAGTGGCACTACATATACCTGTTTATTGATTTTGTTTTATTCAGTGATATAAATATGTTGTTAACACATCTTTCTCTATGTAGTTTTCCATTGTAAAGCATAAAAACTTACTTAACCAGCTGCTCAGTTTGAATATTCAGGCTATGTTTATGTATTTTTCCATGATAAATATCTAACATCCTCATTTTCACCAATAGAAAAGTAAGAGTTGACATGAAAATTGTCAGAATTCTTCTCTCGTTGTAGAAAAATATAGTTATGAAACTACATTGCAAATAATTGCAAAAACCACGTGACGTCTATATATTCATGTAAGCTCCTTGAGAGTAGAGATCAAGCTTTATTCACTTTTGTGTACATAACAGGAGCTCAGTAAGTGTTTGTGTGTGAACTCGTTTTTCAAAGCTTTAGTCCCCCATTTCTTTACTTTGTGCAGAGCTGCCGTTTATTAGGAAGGCATGCCTCTTCAGCAGCACAGAATGCACACTGGCTGCTCTGAGAATCACAGAATTTAGTAGAATCATTGGATCCTGAAGAAAATAGTGATAGCTGTCTTCTACACAATGAGAAGTATGTGTGAATAACCATAAAGAGAGAGAGTGTCAGCAGGTGAAGTTCAACGTTGTCCCATGTCTTCCAGGTGCCAGAAGCTTTCCCACTGCACCCCTAGTCCACGATCAAGACTGCCCACTGGGAAGCAGGGGCCACGTGAAGCACAGTGGGGAAAGGCATGGGCTTTATAGTCTAGTAGGCTTTTGGTTTCAAACCCCAGTGCCAATACTTATTAATTATATAAAGATTATCAATTTACTTAGTTTATGAAAGCCTCATTTTCTTCACCTGTAAAATGAGAGTTAAATGCCATTTTGTGTGTTGTTGGAGGGTTTAAATGTACTAAAGTTTGCAGAGCAGAGCAGTCTTTTGAACATAATATGCTACAGACTTACAGCGACTAATATTGTAATGGGTGTGTATATACATACTTGTGTGTATATGTGTGTGTATGCATAAGGGGCGAGCTATCACAAGCAAGTACAGGGTGCTATTCAAGTCTTCCGTGTTTAAGGCATTTGTGTATTGAATGAAATTATAAATACACTTCAAGTCTCATTTAATAGCATTGTAATATATTTAATGCAAGCTTTAAAAAACAATAAAATATGAAATGCTTTTTAAGGCAAATAACATTAAAGGAATGTCTTTATCCCTTAATGTTGTATTTGAGCTATGAAGTGTTTTTAATAAATTCCAAAAAAATGTCACGATGAATTATACATCAGCAGAGTCACCTTCTTGAAGGTCAGTAGTTGTAAATAGCATTCATTAATGTCACATGTACATTAACACTATGCTCTAACTATATATGAAAAAATTACATGAAGGTAATTTAATTCTTAGACAGTTATATATTACAGATCAAACTATTGACACATTTACTGTGTACCCCTGGAGAAGATTGAATGAGTTAGGTACAATTGGAATGATTTCTTTTGCAAGATTCCTTTTGGTGATTTCTCTCAAGTGAATGATATAACTATTTAAGGGTGCAAAACAGTGACAAATTATTTTCAGTTATTGTTTTTTAACAGTTGTGACAATGTCTGCATTAGTTTTTATAAAGATCTGCTACTCCCTGAGGGGAAATCACAACCTCAATATCGATTGTCTTCTGAGTCTGTAAATCTTTACTCTCCTCTCATGACAATTGTCAAAGTGCCTGTCTCAATATTTTTTTAAATGATGGTCATAAACCAATTACTCAACCTAATAAGTGAATTTGGGAAAATAGCAGGATACAAAGTCTACATTCAGAAATTGAAGGCACCTCTATACACCAACAGTGAAATATCAGAAACAGAAATTAGGTGAAAAAAGCCATTTTACCATGGAAATGAGAAAAATAAAGTACCTAGGAATAAACTTAACCAAGGAGGTAAAAGACCTATACTCAGAAAACTACACAGCATTGAAGAAAGAAATTAAGGAAGACACAAATAAATGGAAGCATGCACTGTGTTCATGGATTGGAAGAATTAACATCATCAAAATGTCCATATTACCCAAAGCAATTTATAGATTCAGTGCAATTCTTATTAAAATACCAATGACATATTTCATAGAACAAGTATTTCAAAAATTTATATACAACAATAAATGACCCAAATAGCCTCAGCAATTTTGAGAAAGAAGAACCAAGTAGGAAGGATCACAATACCTAATATCAAACTATAATTCAAGGCCAGTGTAATCAAAACAGTCTGATACTGGCACAAGAACAGACATATAGATCCATGGAACAGAATAGAGAGCCCAGAAATAAACCCAAGTCTGTATGGTCAATCAATACTTGACAAAGGGGACAGAAGCATAAAATAGAGTAAAAATGGCTCTTCAACAAATGATGTTGGGAGATCTGGACATGTATATGCCAAAAAAAAAAAAAAGAAGAAGAAGAAACTAGACTACCAACTTCCACATAAACCAAAATAGACGCAAGGTGAATTAACTCATGACACCATAAAAGTCCTAGAGGAGAACATAGGCAGGAAAATTTCACATATCAATGGTTGCATGGTGCATCAAAGCAGAAGACTCATATCTCCCTAACCATCTGCATCAACTTGCATAATTAGCTGAGAGATTTGCCATTGTCAAAGAATTTACATGTTTTCCTCATTTATACTTCACTTCTTCTTTTTCTAGTTTTTCCTGTTTTCCTCGTGACACTCAATGCTTTGCTTATTAACCTTTCATATTTGTTTTCCAAGTCATGCACATGCCTACATATGAGGTATTAATCTTATATGTTTATAAACAATTAGAAGATAAATGAATTTCTTTGAAGCTTTTACAACTTTTAGTGAGAAAATGTGTAGTTTTGGAAAGCACAACCTAGTTTTGTTTAAGTGGTATATTTGTTACAAGTTTATTTTTATTCCTCTATGAATGGCGTCTAGGGCTTAGAAACTTAAACATCCATTATATGGCATAGCTTACTAGATATATGGGTTAGAGGCTATCATAGGAACAAGCTTCTTAGAGGCAGAAATTTGTATGTCCCCACAGCCAGTAACCAAGTGGTTGACAATTCAATGTTAAAATTCAGTGTTTAAGTGAGAACATGTATTGTGCCCTAAAAAAGGAGACTCCATGTTCATTCTTTATATGTGAGGAGTCTTTGGCTTTGTATCGAAGCACACACTTGTACTCTATGTGATTTGAAATGGATCTCAGGTTTGTCATAGCCTGGCTCATAGTCAAGGATTTGCAGAAACCAGATTCTCATTCTTGGCCTGCATTCCTTGAAGAATCATTAACTATGACCCAGATCACGTGTAGCTTGTGGGAAAGAAAAAATCAGAGCGTTGATTCAGTCTTATAGAGTAAATGGGACCTCAACATAGTTGTGAACTTTCCATCATGGAGCAAATTACATTTTATTACTATTTTATTAAATCAATTGGATAGCTTGTGATTGGTGTCTGAGTATGTATTGATCTGGAAAATGCTTCTTGGTTTTAAATCCAGATTTATGCTGTATAGAGTATTTGTCCTTCTAATAAGATAAACTAATTTTAATAAGAAATATAAGGAGAACCTGGAAAATTTAATGCAAGTTAATAACTTATTTTATTATAATTACCCAGCTTTACACTTGAATGCCATGTAGTGTGTACATATGGAATTAACTGGATTGTTATTCAAAAGAACCTGATAGAAGAAGTATAGATAGAAGTGCACGGTTATCTTTTTTTGGAAACAGATCATTTATTTCATTAGGTTTCTTCAAAAGGAATTTAGAACTTCATTTTGTGAGGATGAAGCCCGTTTGTGAGAGCAAACACAGAGTGAAGGTGGCCCTGGGGCTGAGGGACAGTTTTGATTTTTAGCAGAATTTACGAATCCGTGGCTTTCTGGTCACCTGAAGCTGCTCCCTAATCTCGTATTTCTCCTTGGTGTCAAAGATCTTATCCTCCTGGGACTTTCACACCACTGATATCAGTTTTGGCGGAGGTGGCAATGACAAATTTCTGGTGAGTTCTGCATAGAGGAACTTGATTGATTACAAGCCAGAGGTCCAGTCACAGGTAGCAGGCCACTGCTCAGTTGCTTCAGGAAAACCACTCTCTTGCCTCTGTGATGCCCAGTGAGGATGACCAGATTGGTCCCTGGAGTGATGCTGGTCTGCCGTTTTCTCATGTGCTGAGGGTTTCTTGCCATGGCTCAACAGCTTCCGAGGCACACCTTCAGTAGGGTAGCATGTAGGCATTTTGTGAAGCTTAACCACTTGGGTACCACCATTCTTGTCACCACCAACTGGTTTTGTGAGCAAGAACTTTCTCCTCTTTTTCTTTTCTGTCCTGGATTTAACTGCAGAATACTTCCTCTTGTAGATGGCCTTTCGGGAATACATAGCTGACCAGGAACACCTGCCAGTTCCTCTGAACAGGACAGGGTTTCGGCTGCAGTGGGGCTTCCCCTTCTTGGGTGTCTTGGCCTTGAGGTTTCCCTTCTGAACCTTGCTACCAGCATCAGCCTTCTTGGCTTCAGGGTTCTTCTCCATAGTATCCAGCTTCTCAGTTTTTTTACCTGCCATCTTGCAAGATGGGAAAAAGATTATCTTTTTAATACATTCTAAAACATATATTTTCCCATAAAATCCTGCATTTCAATATCTAAAATACAAGATTTAGCTGCAGCTTTATAAGCTGTTACTAAGTTATTGATTATCAATAAACAAAGGAAGTATTTTTTAAATATATTTATAATTAAAATAAAAGTGAAAACTATTTTTTAAATTACCAATAAACTCTTAGAGATTTATAAAAAAAGAAAGCAGGGCAGTAGAATCTGATTACAAATATATTCATTTTTAGACTCCAGCTTTATACTAATGCTTATTCTTTAAAATTAAGCATCTGTGACTTCTGCTGTTAGGTTTAGATAGGCATTGACATATGACCAAAGAAGTCTGTATTATTTAGGCAGTAGACTTTGGAGTATCTTGCAGCCAATAATTTTATATTTTTCTCCAGCAATATTTTGTGTGTGTTTGTATGCATGCATAAAATTTTAATGCATTTTGGTAGTTTCATTTGGGGGAACAGAATAGTTCACTTTAAATCATTTGCACACTCTAAAATCTGGGATTGATTTTTTGAGGACAAAAATCTACAAATGATTGTCCAGAATCACTTTTAACCTTTTAAAATGGACTTGGGAATCATTATAAGCAAAACTGAAGAGTCATATTCCTACAATAACAGTTTCTGTGAGTAGCTCACATGTATTTGAGATGATTTGATAGTCTTCTGTCATCTAGTGGACACTAATAGAAGAGTCACTAGATAGCATAAAGATAGCATAGTCTGGACCTAAATTATTGCAGAACACATTTTTTAATTTTGGATTATGTGCTTTATAATGGCAGAATTGTCCTTTTATTTTTAAAGGATTAGCCCACCCTAATTCCTTGGTAAACAAAAAATGGCATCATAGTTTATAGTGATCAATCCTGTCTCTAACTCATAAAGCTACACATGCATTTATTTATGTAAATTATACATATTTATAGTTTTCTGACTTATTCATATACCATTGCTAGCATAGCACACATTTGCTAAAATTGCTAATACTAAATTCTGCATGTAAAATTTGTTTCAATTCATAGGCCAGTTATGAGTTTTGGGTGCCCTCCTGTGCTCATGAGATAAACTACAGGCTAGTGTAGCAATAATGGTTTTTGGTGACATTCTGATACTGTTGAGGCATATGTTCATTGGACCTTGAAATAGTTTTTGTAGCAGTGACATTTGAGTGGCCTATGTAGGATCTCATTCCGTGACTTTATAGCTTTGGTATGCCCGGTAAACAAAACCCAGATTCTGTGAGCATGTTAATTAATCCTTGGTCTTAGTGACCTTTCTCTCCCTTTCTTTTGCAAATCTATCCAGCCCATGAAGAGATATCTTTATTACTTTGCTTAAGTTGAACAATATCATAAAATTTTATAATTTCATCCTCACAGTCCAGACTATCACAATCTGAATGTATTTCAGAAAGTATCAGAGTACTCTTTCAGTTGAGACTAAGTTTTTGGCACTATTCCCAGCATAGGCTTGAATTCTATTTTAAGTTCCTGAAAGATTTTCAAAATATCATTTTTTCAGGTGATACAAAGCAATCTTCTAATTCCATGAAATTAACAGCTGGATCAATTTATTATGCAAAAATGGGACTTTGGTCAGCAGATCTGAAAAATACTGAAATAATAGTTTTACTTGTACCCCTATGTTTTTCTCTAGTTGGAAATTTTAAATTATTTCAAGGATGGTCTGTAAACAAACAGTCTAGTAGTAGAGCATCTTTTATAATTAAAATTCTCCTCATCCTGAACCAAACAAATTTTTCTAGTACTTAATAAGAGAAATAATACTACCGTAAATTTGTAGATGTCCTTTGTTCATTTATTTCTAGAACTGAATTAATGCCAAATATTCAAGACAGTAGTGTAGTCAATCTAGAAATAAATAGATATGGTGTTTATGTTTATAATCTGTTAAAACCTATTTAGAAAAACAATAATATAAGAGAACATACAATTTACCCAAAAGCAGTAGTAAAATAAAACAGACCATTGAAACTAACATTGATTGCTACAGCAGAGGTTAGAGCACTTGACCGCATCCTTTCTTGAATGAGAAGGTAGGGTTTGAACAGGTAGAGATAGGTGGGAGGAAGAACTATTTCACATACAGGAAATGGAATAAACAAAATCTCCACAGTGGTCAAGTGTAACTCTACATTCTTTTGAAATAAAATCATCAGGAGTTTTCATAGAATATGTTTTACTAGTAAAATCCTAGAGGCTGACAGTTGTATCAATAATTGTATTTTTTTCCTTTCTGCAGTTTGTAGTTCAGAACCAGAAAATGTTCAAGCTGACCCAGAGAATTACACCAGCCTTCTTGTTACATGGGAGAGACCTCGAGTTGTTTATGATACTATGATTGAGAAGTTTGCAGTTCTTTACCAGCAGTTGGAGGGAGAAGACCAAACCAAGCATGAGTTCTTAACAGATGGCTATCAAGACCTGGTAACTATAAGATCATTCATTTCTTGTGTTGATAACATCATAGTTTAATTTTCAAGGAAAGATCTTACAAGTGATTTTGTGTCATTGCCCTCGGTTACTTTGGACTTTGTATGAGGCTCTCCAGTGGGGAGGAGGCAAAGCAGAAGCTAACCAAAATTATGCCAAAACTAAGAGTGAATTATTCTAGGTTTTTATTTATGTTTTGAATTCCAGGAGACCACAACTTTGCAAAAACAACTTGTAGAGTAGACATGTAGGGAGGACTTAGCAACTAGAGGTCGACAGCATGGCTTCTCTTAACAAAGAAAGGCACTCAAAGAGCAGTTAAAGTCCTTGACTGTGATCTCACAGTTGTAGAGAGAATTGAGCCTGGAATTTCAGTGCTCTGATATCATCATGTATTATTTCCCTATCATACTTCACCAGCACAAGAAAAATAAAACATACAGTAGGGGCCTTGAAAGTCCTTTATTTGGCATCAAATTTGCAAGTAGCACACATGAAGTCAATTGAGACAGAACTTCCAGGACATGAGGCAGGTAATCCTGAGGAAAGACCCACCTGCTCTTCCTCCCCACCCATGCACATGAGCTAAAGAATATAAAGGACAGATTCCTTCTGTTACCTGAGCATCTCACTAGTAAACTTTGCCTTGGTAGGGAAGTGTTGGCCATAGATTGGGGTTGACCTGAGAAAACCCCTTCTGGGTGTGGATCCCAGAAGACCCCACTGCAAGTCAGACACTGACATCTGCATTCAGACAGCTAGAGTCCCACACGCCCTAGGAACCTGCCTTTAAACAAAAACTGTCCCTGTCGTCATGGTGTTGAATATTATATGGACAAAATAGATAAAATTTGTGCCAGCATTTTAAATTTAGTTAACTAGAACAGAGATATGATGAATTGGGAAAGTTGTGAAAGTAATGGAAATATACTATTTTTCATTTCATAATGATACGTAGATAATTTATTACTGACTGGCTTATATATTGTTAAGATAAAGAAATAGGTTGGTTTTTCATTGTGTTTTTATATTTTATTTCTTGCAAATGCTACACCTTCATTTGTCTAAAATGTTAAGTTGTATTTTTGATACTCATTTATACATTTTAAGAGTTCTAGTTAAAAACAAACCATTCTAAAACTAAATCAGATATTTTTAAAACTAAAAATGCCCAGTTTTAGTAGGTTTTCAACTTAACATTACATAAACTTTTTCTTTGGCTAATAAAATATAAATATTCTCATTAACAAATGAAAAAGTGTTTTCTAAGGACAAATGGCTAGTATGATAGTACTCTTTGAAAGTAACACAGTTGTAAAATTATTGACAACTTTCTTTTAGGGTGCTATTCTCACTAACTTACTACCCAATATGAGTTATGTTCTTCAAATAGTAGCCATATGCACTAATGGCTTATATGGAAAATACAGTGACCAGTTGATCGTCGACATGCCTTCCAATGACCTTGGTAAGTGCCCATCTTGTATGCCTGTGTATTATCTAAATCAATGATGCTAGTTTAGCTACCAGAGGCACTGGTGCTTTCCGTCTAATTTTGTGTCCTTTTGGCCAGAAGGGAAAATGGTTTTCTTTTTAGTCTGGGTCACAGGTAATTTTGTGAAACATGGAAATTATTTTTTATTCAGCATGTCTGAGACAGGACAATCAGTAATTTTATTTTGAATATTGAAATTTTCTATTTGTAAAATATGAACAGTAAAATCTTTTGTAATATCTCTGATGGTTATCGAATGAAAATAGCTATGTAAACATTGAAACTTTTACTTCAAATAATAAAGATTTGGTTTCATTTGTGCTTATTTCCTTTTTCAGCACGCAAAGCATTTTGTAGTAAGTATCTACATGATTCTAGGTTCATGTGAACTACTTTGAAATATTTATACAAAGCATCTCAACAGTTTATCTTAAGTATTTTTCTCCACATTTTGTAATTTGTTTGAGGGGTGGGAGTGATTTCCTCTTAGTTGATTTCCCAGTACCATTTCACAAAAGAAAGTGAAAAGTTGGTTCCAATTGTATTTATTTGCATGCATCTTCTGTGAGTAATATGGGAAAATCTTTTGATCTCAAAGCATATGCAATAATTAAATGAATTGCTAACTGTCACAATTTGACTATTATACATTTATACAATTAGTCATTCTTTGTTAGCAAAATCAGTTTTAAAGTAGTATAATGGAATTCTATTTGTATTTATATATGTATATGTGTATATATGCACACATGAATGTGATACATATGCATATTCATAAATATATTCAAATATACATATATACATACATGAATGTAAATTTCTTTGGTCACCCCTATCATGAGGCTACTTAATGAATTTTTACAAGTTTTTAATAGAAACAAACGGTTGCAAATTATATTAAGTATAGTGTTTCAGTTTTGTGTGTGGATGGACAATTGACGTGTACTGACTTGCTTTTTTGGACCATATGCTACAGCGTGGGCTTTGATCCATTAAGAGCTTGTTCATTAATTACTTTGTCAGAGCATTCTTACTAGTTGAATTTTTCATTTAAAGACTATATGTCAGAGCATTAGATGTTACATTACGTGTTTTTTTAAACCACAAGCTACAGAACTTGCCAAGATATTTCTCAGGTTAAAAACATTGATGGCTAATGACTTTACTACTATCATGATGGCAATATCATCATTTAATATTCCTTATGGCCTGCCTCATGGTCTGGGTATAGCCACCTTTCCTACCCCTTTTACTTAGCATTATTTTTCAAAATCAGGTTATTTTTAAATGGAATGTGAGCTCTAAGTGTTATTGAAAGGTGAGTATCAAATTCATGCAGAGTTGTCCTCTGCTGCGTGCATGTCATCCCTCACCGAAGGCCCCCACACTGGCCCACCCAGAAAACAACATCTTGAGCAGCGCGACACTGACCGTGCTGGTCAGCATCGTATGTGGATTGATGAAATATGGCACATAAAAGTCTCCTCTAGTCCTATTTTGTGTTTTAGGATAGGAATTACACTGAATACATTCACTTGATTTTATACCTAGGTTTCATTATACCACTCTAATTTCTGTAAATAAAACAATTACCCAGGAGTTTACAAAAAGCAATTACTGTTGGCTATTTATATTGTGCTCTTTCTTACTTTATCCACTATAGCAAAATTTTAAACTTTCTGAATTTTTCTTCTCTTTTTTGAAAAGCTTATTGCATATGAAAAAATAGATCAAATGTCTATTTTCTACAGAAGTGATTTCTGAGTGATCTTTTTAGACTGAATTGATATTGGCACAAAGTACAGCATCGTATCATTTGTAGCACTTTCACATTTTTACAAAATAATGAATATTATAACTTATTTTCTATTTATTTAAAGGATCAAGACACTGATGAAGTAATGAGATGCTAGTGTGGACACAATTTAATCTCCATGAATGTCTCAGTCTTTAAAACATATTATATTGTAATGATGTTTTAGCAAAAGATAGCATTGATTTGATGTAAGGATGCTATTAGCAGAAGATGGTATTTGATTTGATGTTTCACTGTGATATTCCTCTGCAGAGCCAAGGGTTAAAAACTTCAGTAAATTATCCTTTCAAAAACTACTTAACCAACATCCAATCTACCAAAAAGTTGGGTCTTCCTGTTTTGTTTTTTATAGAGAAAATATTAGTTCTGTTACAGCTCATTCCTTCTCATCTTAAAGGCTGTAAAGGCATTTTAATCCATATGTTTTCAATTTGTTATTGAACTTACATCATGTTAAATATTGTGTCTTTGGTAAACATGACACAGTACAGTTCTTGACAGCAGTACTCTCTACTGGTTTAGCTTGACGGTACCTACAAGTTTGTGAATTGTGTGACTTATGTGGCTAATTCAGATGTAAGTAGATTTGAGTGCTGCTTACGTCATGGTTTCTATTAGCACCATTTCATCCTGTTTATCATGTTGTTTCATTACCTTAGTAACATTGTCATATGTCCTATTGGATTAGTCTGCTATATTTTGGATAAACCGTTTTCTAAATGTTGTCCTGTTTATTGCTTTGGTTAAATAGAACTAAAGGAGGTCATTTATAATTGCCCTTATTCTTTCATTCATAGATTTCAAATATTGTAATCAATATCTGTGAAAGAAACCTCAGTCGTCCAAATTGTGCATTTAACTTTGGCCAATTTATTAAGTTATTGCTTGTGAATTGATTATATTTCGTGTACAACAGTATCACCATAGACAACTGTTCATATGTTATGAACTGCTATTTTTAAATGAATGCATAAATTCATATTCATAGACAAAATTCATCAAGGAAATGTTTTTAACACTGAACAGAAAGTACATTCTTTTCAAATACTTTGTAGAAAATTAAATTTATGAATAAGTAACTCATAAACATATTTATTTCACTTTAACTGATATAATTTTGTTTATTTCTTATCTATAATGTAGAGCTGATTATTATACAGTTATAGAGA
>PVKM010036652.1:0-14726 GCA_004027735.1 Carollia perspicillata | reverse complement strand
GCAAATAAGTCAGAAATTTATATAAGGGTAAAGAAACAGAGGGAATTTCAGGGGAAAGGGGAAGGGTTTACAGGAACAAGTATAAAGGACACATGGGCAAAAACAAGGGGGGTGGAAATGGGAGGGAGGTGGGGAGGGCTGGGGGGTGGGCTGGGATGGGAGTAAAAGGCAGAAAACTGTACTTGAACAACAATTAAAATAAAATAATAAAAAAAGAAGAAACATAAATCAGTGGTACGCCACTATTTAATAGGGAACAATTAATAGTTTTGTGAATTTCTCCCCAAGCTCTTTTCAGTGTCTATGTGGGTAAATATAGAAATATTGCTACATCTAGATTTTTCAGGATTGAGATCAAATCATTAAGATAGTCAGTACTCATCTTTTATCACTTAGCATTAAATTATAAATATGTTCATATTGCTAACTTTTTTTAAACTTGTCTTTCAATTACTGCATACTTTTCCATTGGGTGATTGGATCAAACTCCATTTAATTAATTTCTTCCTCTGAGACTTTTGAGTCCATATTTTACTCTCATAAATAATGTGATGAACACAGATCTTTCCCTGAAACTCTTAAGAATTTCTTTAAACCCTCTCATCTCTCCTTAGAGAGTGTTTCCATATACTCTTCTTCCTCATACTTTCATTCATTTCTCTTCTTTTTCTTTTTTAAAAAATATAAACAGGAAAAATGCCCCTGGATTGCTCTGGGGTTCAAAGTCAGAATTAATGTTGTTGCCTTTGGGGAAAGGACAGGATTAAGAACAGAAGCAAATGCAGAGCCGGAGGTCGGGAGGCGAAGTCAAAGACAGAACCATCTGGATGGATGCTGGGCTCTCCATGGACTTAGAAATGTCAGCCGCTTGGAGGGAACAGAACCGGCTCTTCAGACCCCACCTGCTCCCTCAGGTCTTAACGATGATGAAACACAGGAGTCTGCTCCACAAAATCTGTCCTGATGACACTCTAACCACACACGCCACACAGGGTGCAGGTCGGGGGACAGCATTACATTCTCCTTGGATGGTTGAGCATTTCGGTTTCATCTGTTATGGTTTGAAGCTATCATATTAGGAATCTATAAGTTAGTCATTTAGCTTTTAAAACAGCCCCTCAAATTTAGTATTCTTTACTGAAAGGCAAACAGCAAAAATGGAGCACATATCCCCCAGAAGCATGCTTTTCGGGCCATGAGGAAAAAGCCCCAAGGAGCAGTGTATGCCATACATATCCAGCAGGTGTGACCAGTAACCCATGTGTGCAGCCCATTGGCATGCGGGGCTGTGCACAAAGGGACTGTATGGTTATACCTTTTGTGTGAATTCATCCTGAGCCTGTTCGTGTGTGTATGCAGGAAATGATATATAACACTTCTGTTTCAGAAATGTTGGCTATGGCCCCTCGGACTCATGTCCAAGGAGGATGGGCTCCAGGCTGCACTCATGACCGGGGTCATCCAATTCTCTCAACTCCCTAGAAGTTCAAGATCCCATGACAAAGGATTCCACGTATCCTGGTGCCCAGTTTTGAAAGAACAGAGTCCCCCTGAGCTCCCCAAGGTGCATGTGGCTCAAGCTGCTTTCTGACAACCCCAGATACCCAGTAACTGGTCCAGGTAAAAGCTCCAAACACAAGCCACTTCTCTAAAAGATAAGTTAGCTTCCTTCCCGAATGTCCTAGGCTTTCCTTTGTGGTTGCTTGCTTCCTTTCTTGATCGGTTGCTCAATGCAGATGCCTTTTTTTACCTCCCTGTGATTGAAATGAAAGTGGTGTGCATTTCATGAAGACAGGCAGGTCCAAGGCTGATCTGCCCAGCTGTGATTTGGGTCTTCTCCTTGTACACCATACAGGTTGGAGACCAAAGAGCCTTTCCAAGGGTTCCCTAAGGAGAGAAAGGCCACTGGTTCACCTCAATGTCTTTGTGCCTCTTTATAGCCCTGGTGTAAAGTGTGAGTCAGCCCTGGTTTCATTCATGGCCTTGACCTGATATTTTTTTGCAATTGATTTAAAAGACAAGCTCCTTGGTGGGAAATTAAGCAAAACTTTGAGAAGAAAACATGAGGGAAAAAAGTATGCCAAGAGACCTGGAAAGGAAAGCAGGCCCCCAGAAGCAGATTTTCCCCTCCTTTTCTTGGCAAAATCAACAGTCCCTCTGGTTCTTTACTTCTCAGTGTCAGGCCTGCCATCTGGCTTTTAAGTGGTGACTGTGAGTTGACATCACAACAGCGATCGGCCTTGCTGTGGGTATGCCAGGTTCATGGACATGTCTGGTGAACACTGTGCAATGTAGGTGATAGTGGTTGTTGCTTTCATGACCCCTCCCCACCCACACTAACCCAGAGCCCTCGCCATAGGGGAATGGTCTCCCTGGTGCACATTCCTACCCTGCTGATGCTCCTCAGGTTTCCAGGAAACAGACCACGGGTGGAGTGGTCCCTTCTCATTCTGGGCACACATGGTTTATGCATGAGCTGTGTTGTCTTCTTTTCTTCTCCTGCTCAGACACTGTGGAACATGATAAAACTCCATTGCATGAAATTACAGAATGAGGCAGGCGCTGCTCTCCATGAAGCCTGGTCCCCTCCTGAGCCATGAGGCTTCCAGAAGCTGACTCCCATTTCACTCGAAGTCCTTTTCAGTCCCCATGCAGGAAACATGATGTCAGGGCACCTTTATTTTAATTTGGTAACATTTCTGATTAATGCACATGCCAGACATAAGGAAATTTGGATCACCACCTCTTTCAATGATTAATTATGACAGTAATAGTAACTGGACACAATCATTGAGGATCAAGTGGAATTTAGGGACCTTTGATTCCCTGTGAACTAAACGTCCCTACTGCAGATCATCACAAGGGTAAAGTCCAAATACCTCACTCTTGCCACTCTGGGCTGAAGCTTAACACAAACAAGTAACACAGGCTGGCATGGAGAGTACTTGTTCCTTCTGTCTTTGTTATACTTCAAAATGCCTACCAGCCATTACCAAGTGGGTGGGTCCTTATAGCCAAAATGATGGCAGCCTAGGAGACATGGGTTTTGTTTAACATGGAACATTGATTCTCCAGTAGGGGCATTCATAACTCTGTAGTGAACTGGTATCTGGAATATAGACAGCAATGAAGCAAGCAGTCATGGACTGAGAAGTGTGTCTAGCCTGAATGCCCCTGGGAAGGTCCTGGGGATGACCACCTGTGTGCCATCAAATGTGGACACGGTCCACATTGGCAGAGCTAGGGGACACAGGAGAAACTTACTGGACAGACAGAGAGATAACACAGCAATGTGTATGCTCAGAAGATCCAACTGTAACTTTGGAGTGAATGCATTTTATTTTGTGGCTTGATGTTTTTGCCACTGACAAAAGCCTATTGCTGGAATCAGGGAGGCTCAGCTACCCAAAGCTGAGATTTTGGGGGGAAATCTTCCTGTGACAGAAGGTTGGTCTCTGACATAACCCCCATTTAATAAATCACGTTTTTGATCACAAAATTATATACTCTTCAACTTCATCCTTATGTTCAAAAACACATTGTCATGATAGAACCATCGGCCTGCCCCCAAACCAAATTACATAAGCATCTGCATAGGATGGACATACCATTTTCATGTATGGGAAAGATCAGTTGTCTATCTGAATTGGAAACTGGCTTGTTTTCCATTTACTATGGTGCATTATTAAAAATACACTCATAAAACTTTAATATTTATTTCATGTTCTGTTATTAGGACACACATCTTGGACACATCACAGGAGATGAGAAAGAAATAAATTATTGTACTTATTTAGTAGTGACCTGAATTTAGCATCAGATGTGAGAATCATGACATGAAATTTTGGTAGAGAGATGAAAGCCGGACCACATGCGGCCCGGTATCTGCGGCAGATGTGGTCTTCAGAAGGGCACTGGCATTTCCTCCGGACGGGTGGCTGTGCTCCCCCAACGTGGATGTTAACACGATTAGCAATGAAAGTATGCTTTGTTCCTCTGCCTTCACATGGTCTCAATATTGGCAGTTATCGTTTACTTGTATTTTTTTAAATCATACATTATCCCGTCCTTGGACAGATGCTGCCTCAGTGCCATTTAGAGCTCTACCATACAGACGGCGGTTCATAAATTTCCAGATCCATGTGCTAAAAATAAGTGCAGTGCGGTGTATGTGCTTCCTTTTCACTTAATCCAACTATATACCTATGCATCCACGCATTCCTGCACATACATTGAATAACGGGCTTTCTCTGTGGGTTCCTATGGTTTTCGGCCCTAGGATGATTTTTCTTAGCGCCCACACCCCCTGCACATAGCTGTCTGCCCCCAGACACCCATTAATTGACTGCAAACACAACTTTATTGCGAAATGACTGCAGGTTTATTAAGCAACTGGATTTACAGGCAATAACATAATCAATATAACATTAATATAGCACATAATTAAATAAAATTCCGACAAGGTCCTGCCTGTATCCTGAAATATACAGAAGTTAATTGTTTTCACCGATGGCACTAACCAGAGGGATTTGAAACCGAACTTGGAAGAACAGAATCCCCAGTTGTTCTTATTTTTTAAAGTATTTCATGGATGTGAAGAGGAAACCATCCCCACAACCCGCAGGAATGCTGTATCAGCAGGAGCTCCCCCACCCACCCAGACCTCTCCCCCAGGCCCTCAGGGACTGCAGTCACTTGGCTGACTAGTGCTCTCAGGATGGACAAAGGGGCAAAATGCAAGTAGCAAATTGCATTTAATGTGTTTCTCCACCAGTAGAAAGAGGACCGACCACCACAGGCTCTTGGAAAGTTACCACAGAATGGGCCACATCTGCTCCAACATGGAAGCACACGACACTCCTGGAGTGAAACCAGTCAGCATGGTTTCCAGAGTCATGTGTTCATGTTTAAAATTCAGGGAAATCCCCTCAGAATGCTTTCGCAATGGGCCCAGAAAGCAAAATACTAGGAGAAGGAAGCCCGTGAAGTGGGAGGAAGTGTGGCACTTGCACAGGCCCTGGGACATCTGAAAGATAAACGCCGTGGATGGGCGTGTCCTAGGGAAGGTCATTAACTCACTGCCTCTGCAGCCCTCTCCCTCAGCTCCACCTCTGAGCCCCACACAGCTCCCCGGGTTGCCTCCGCAAGTTTAGTAACTTGGAACTCACTGCCTTTGCATTCCACTTCCCTCATTACTGCCTATCCTGCCACCAAAATTAAGTGTTTGTTTTAAGCTAAAGTCAGTGTCATTTCTGAACATGAGTACACAAAATCCTCTTAAAGCCCTTTAGCGTAACGTACAACTAAGACATAAGGAAAACTGAGGTGGTGTCATCACCCTTACTCAGGATTCACTTCTACGGGACTGACCGGGTGCTCTGCAAAAAGGACACATCTGAGAAGGTCTGGGTCTCAGAGGGAAAGCAAAGCATCAAAGGCCCTTGGAAATATTTAGATACCGAGCCCAGTATTGCTCCAGAAACAACACAGCCACTATGAGCTGAGTGAATTTCAGCAGGTCCATACAAAGTCTGACGGAGTGAGCAGTATTTCAGGAGCCTGGAGGCTCAGTATTTCAGGAACCAGAAGTCGTTCACATGTATTTGGCACAAAGATGGTGTTGCCTGCATCTGGGTCATGGTGAGGGTGATGGTGAGTCGGCATCATAACGGCAGTTAGCCAGTCCAGACGGCCCTGGGAGCCCGGAAGGCAAAGAGGACATGGATGGCAGCCACTCTGGCCCAATTCTAATTGAAAATGAAGACTACCTGATGGATCACGCCAGAGTCACAGGGGATGAAGGCTGGCCCCAAGACAGGATGACCAGGAGGATCCATTTGGGGCAGAAGCTGAACCTGGTACAAGTGGGCCAAGTCCTGAAGATGAAACCGTGGCAGCCAACTCTGACGACACACCCAGTTCATTTCGTGTCTGTCCCAGCCATCTGCCTTTCTGATCAATGCAGGTGTCTTCACCCTCCTGCAGTCCTGAGGGATGGGCAGACACAGGGTCTCATGCGTCCTTGTACAGACAGGCTCACGTGCTCACACTGGCCACCACGGTCCCCTGACTGCAGATTCTTCCTTCTCAACATCCTCAGACAGAGATTTGTGGGTCCTGAGAATGCTCACTTGACCTGATGGGGCTCATTCTCCTACCTTTAAGCTGAGGCTTTTGTGCCTTAATGAGTCCATGAGCCTACAAATACGATACACAAAAATTTTGGGATATGAAACTTTCCCCAGGTAAACAAAGCTGCACCCTGATAAGTAGGAATCGGGGGATCTGGACTTTAAACTATGGGGCTGGCAGCTATACTGACCAGGGGTTAGCAGTGCTGACCCCTCCCTCCTGATCTGAACCTTCCCCATGCCACCATAGGTACACACTCAAACACACACAAACATCACGTGCGCATTTCATTCACTGAACTCTAAGCACTGAAAACTGAGGTACCATTAGAAAGTTCAGTGGATCTCTCACATGATAGAGCAAAACTTACAGTCATGGAGGTGGACGACACCTTCTAGGATGGCCTATGTCCGCAGTCTGCACCTCACTGGCCCCCACAAAGCCTTGTAACCAGCCTGGACCCACTCAGGGATGCCCTGCTGGTGTGAGGGGAGCCGCAGGAGATTTGGGAGAGGCAAAGAAATAGAGAGGGGAGCATGGAGGACAGGACCATTGCCCCGGGTGCAAGGGAGGCCTGGGGAACCGGGATGCTAGAAGGACTGCATGATTCCAGAACCGTGGGCACCCTCTTGCAAATGGCCATGGCCATGAAAAACGAGTGACTTCTCTCCACAGATAGAATATGAGAAATGACATGCTAGTTTGTCCTACTTAAGTGTAAAAAGACATCATTAAGGAGAAAATGGCTTTGCCTACTGATGCCAGTAAAATTACAACCAGGGTTTGAGAAGACACTGGCTTTGGGATAGACCAGCCCCATCCCCAGGCGTCAGTGGTGGATCTGAGGGTGATGAGGTTCACCGTGGAACTGGGAGCTCTTCCACATGGAGGCACGTGTCACGGGACAGCTGCCAAAGCAAAGGAGTCCTAACGGCTCCGACAGGCACACGTAGTGCTTGGGGAAGGACAGAACAAACCAGAAGCTCTGCCTGTTCTAATGGAAAGGTCGTATTCAGGCGGCACAGAGAGTGGTGAGAAACCTGGGCTTTGAGGTACTTCCTCACTGTAGTCTTCTCGCTCTTAAAATTAAATAACTAATAACACTAACCTCACTGCTTCATCAGAAGATTAAATCTTCTATTACACGTAAACTCAAGTACCACCTGGCACCCAGCCATTGTTCATTAAACATCAGGAATTCTTGTTATCCTCACTCAGGTCCAAGATAGCAGTTTGTACTCGTGAGTTCTAATACCAAGTTCACTGCTGTCCCCTCTGTCTGCTGATGTCTGTGTATATGGCTGACAAGCACACAGGAGAAGGCATTTTGAAGTCATCTCCTCAAGGCTGCGCAATAGTAGCCTAGGTTTTAATTACCCATCATCGTATAAATTGCTTCTACCACAGCACTGATTTCTGGCTTACCAAAAAGAGAATCACATCAATGAAATTCTAACCATCAGTGGAATTTCAGAGAGCATTTTCGTCTATCTGAACGATGATGACCATTGCCCTCAAACTAGAGGTCAGCAGATACTGCCATCTGCCCTGACCTCTTCTTCAAAGATTAACATGCTCCTGACACAAAAAAGGACATTTTTACAAGGTTGATACTTCCTGAAATGTGAGAGTTAAAGACTAGCACTGTACGACCTTAGGGTAAGGAGGCTGTGCGCCTCTGAGAAAACACGCCCTTCTGCTGCTGGTTGCTAGCCTGCTAGCAGGGACAAGGATGCAGAGAGATTTCTGAAGCCTCAGAGGCATTCCTGCACATCAAAAGCGACTCCAAATGAAGAGCTGACTCTGATAATTGTAAATAGATCAGAAACATGTGCATTGAGTCCATCCCCTTAAATTACGGCTGGGTGTGCCCAACTGCACAGCGTTTGAACACCTCAAACTTTCTAAAAATATTTGGGGTTCAAAGTAAGCCTTTTAAGGGAAATCAAAGCCACATGTTTCTGATTCATTTATACATAGCTTATCAAAACGGTGTTTGTTTTTTTTAAGCAGATATGTGGTGTCCAAAAAGATTTGGAGTCTTTCTGAAAGTTAAAAAACAAAAAACAAACAAACAAAACAAAAACTTCTTTCTTAGAAACAGGAAGAAGTATTTCCCCAGGGAAAATGAACTTCGGTCTCAAAAGATTAGGCTAGTTTCAAAGTTGGCTAAGAAATTTTTCTCTACCTTTATTTTTAAACAAGGGTGAGAGGGATTGAGGAGGAGTGGGTGCAGGAACTCAAGGAACTTTCCATATTGGCTTTCCTCTGGGAAGGTCTTGTCCTTTGTCCTGCGTCCTTCATTAGTCTAGCTGCGGTCAGCACTCTGCCCTCCTCCCGCACTCGGATGACATTGCGACAGTCAATTGTCACTCTTGCAACCTTAGGTGCCCTGTGCAACCACTTTCGATCAGGTTGGTTGTGACTGGATAAGCAACTGTCAGGCACGCATCCTTAGCTATGTCTGGAACAACTGACATCTACGGTTTGAATTATCAGCTGCATGAATAGTAAAAAGGAAAAATGTTGTGCATGATTAAATGTTAAGTTAACGCACAAATAATCAGTGACCCTCAAATGAAGGGGAGATCTATGGAATGGATTGTCGGGGGACTGGAGGGCTCAGAGGGGCTGCTGCATGACAAGGGTTGGACACCAAGCACTCAGGCCCCGGCCATTCGCAGGGGCAGGTAACACGGCACTACGTTTGGTTTTACAGTTGGGAACCAGTAAATGACCCTGCTGGCCATGAATGCAGTGGGATGTCCAAAAAGATCTGCTGTCCTTGGGAAGCTCTGTGCAGCCACAGATGGGACACATTTGCAGTGACCAATGTGACCCCAAAGGTCCTTCAGAGGCACAGCATTGCAGCGGGTACCCCAGAGTACTGCCTTCCTCTGACAGGAGGAATAATTCTTCTTGTTAAAGATGGACTTGTGTAGTTCTGCAATCCTTTGGAACCTTCCAGGAAATGTGACAGACACTAGAGCCTTTAACAGAAGCCATTTACAGCAGCTTGGGATCCACAAGGTGTTTCCCCAAGTGGGGGCTCTATGCTCAGCTTCAGAATTATCACAATTTAAAATGCAGATTACTGGGCCCCACACACACACCTGCTGAAATAGGAATTGGGGAAGGGTCTGTTGGCAAATATGCATTTTTAAAAGACATCTCCCTAAGAGTCCTGCTGCACTGTGCTCAGAGAGTAAAGGGGTTGAGAAGTATCTAGGAAAGAAGACAGAGAGAGGGCGGGTCACGCGGCGGGAGACATTCAGCTCCAGGTTGCTCTCTCCCTCTCTCTCTCTCACCCAGCCCCCGACCTAGGGCAGCATCCTGAGCTCATCAATCAGAGTGTTCTAAGTCTGAACCCGGAAATGTAGTGCCAGTCAGGCCTCGATGTGTATGTTCTTCGGAGAACAAGCAAGGGACCCCTTTGTGTCTCTTATCTGTGTATGTGTTCCACGTGTGACTAAGCCAAATGGAAGATCTTTGTCCTGTGCTGTCTGGGCTGCTCCCAAACTTAGATATAAATACATTAATGTGGTGCCCTTCCGCCTCTCTGCCCTTTCTTTCATCAGACCACTTGATTCCTGGATACTAGGAGCCCAGGCCTACCTGTAAGCTGAGGTAGGCCTGGCCACAAGACAACCATAACCTGCCACACCATGGCATTGCCAGAGACCACTAGCGTCCTCCCATCCACAGGACTTGGCAAATCCAACAGTGAAAGTTCTAGTGTCTGTTCTCGCTGCTGCAGAAACAGCTGATGCCTCTGTGGGCACACATAAAGTCAGACAAGTGTGTTCATTTGCGTATGAAACAGAGTTATTCTCCTAAATGAAAATGTTACACTATCAGCATTACATTATTTCTTTCTCACACATAAGGTGCTGTCTACTGAGTTACCAGAGCTAAAATTTATAAACTCCACCCCAACACAGAGTAGAGCAAGAAAATCAGACTGCTGACCTCCAAGGGCCTCAGAAAGGACTCAGAGAGAGAAACTCATGAAACTCCTCTAGGAAAAAATACATAAAA
This sequence comes from Carollia perspicillata, assembly GCA_004027735.1. Taxonomy (NCBI): domain Eukaryota; kingdom Metazoa; phylum Chordata; class Mammalia; order Chiroptera; family Phyllostomidae; genus Carollia; species Carollia perspicillata. The sequence continues at coordinate 4,556 of PVKM010036652.1, read as the reverse complement.
GGGACATGGGAACCAAACCTGAACCTCACTGACGGCGATCCGCATGGACTAGCCAGCAATGAACTGGCCAGTGCCAGGAACAGAACATGCAGTTGCAGATTTTAATTCAGGGGCCGATTAGTCTGAAAGTATCCTTACACTTTGCTCAGCTGGTGGAGTAATTCCCAACTGCGTCAGAATTTAGGCATCCAGTGGTCTAATGAAAGAGCAGAGGGGAGGAAGGACTGCTTTTCATTTATTTGTATCTGAGCTGGGAGCAGTGTGGAGAGCACAGGGCAAAGCTCTGCCCACTCAGCTGAGTCACAGGTGGAACCCACACACACCACACGCAGACATAGGAGTCCACACAAGACCTACCCATCCAAGGCCACCGGAGGCTCCCCTGGGTGCATCCTAGATGAGCAGGTGGTACCCACCTTTTTCTTGGTGTCCTCACATGGCTGTGAGAGCATCAAACCACTGACCTCAACCAGGGGACTTGATGTCAGGTGTGGGGTAGAGGGACCACCCCCTCCCACTGGGGGTACATTACTCTAAGCAGATCTTTCAGTCAGAAACCAACTGCAATTCCAGCCACATGTCTGCCAGGAAGTGGTTCCACTTGGAAGCAATAAATAAATAAATGCATGCACACATAAACAAATAAGTAAGAACTCTGGGGAAGAGGACAGGAAGGAAAAGGTCTCACCAGAAACTTGGACTTTCCCTGCCCAGCCTTCTCAGAAACCCCATGTTTTCAATTATGCCAGACTGAATCTATATTGAAGCTAATATGTTTGCATTGCTGGCTTTCATTTTATTTTTTTTACAACTCACCACAGGATAGCAAAGTCAAAAATACACCATTCTGATCAACAGGACACATCTGTGGTGGATCCACACAGAAGCAATTAATTTCCTGGTGGTATTTTTACACTGGGGGCCTGATGCGGGTCCCCATTATACAAACAAAAACTCCAGACAGCTCCTGCTGCCTGATAAAAAATAAATCAGATTGCGGAGGGCCGTTTGGCCTAGGACTGCTACAGGCTATGACTTGTAATGAGGCATCCCAACACTAATTATGAAGCTTATTAAAGAGAATGGTCCAACTTGTCGCAAAGTGCATGCCGTAATCATGTTAGAGGCGGCAGGCCTCCAGAGCCAGCAGAGTGGACCGAGGGTGCGGATCGAATCACAGGAACAGTGAGATTGTGTTCCGCAAATTGGACCGCATAAACCTGATGGAGGGACAGGTGAGAATGACAACCACCTCTGGGCTGCAATTGGCACATCAGAGCCTTCCCGCCTCTGGACCATCTGCCTGGGAGGGGCCAAGAGGCCTCCAAAGCAAACATCCACAGCACAGCGTTTTATTTACTATCACCCTTATTCTGAATTTTCTCTAAGGTTGCAAAAGCAATATTTCAACATACTCTTTCAGGAGGGTGGGGGGAAGACTAATAAAGATGTTAAGAGGCTGAACTGCTGTGAGATTTGTTTAATTATTCCCCACAGGACTGCCCCAGCAATCTGCTGACATTTAGTCCCGACCTTGCAAATCCTCAGTAAATATTAATATATCAACTCAAACAGGGACGGCGATTCTGTTGGTGCTGGGAGCTCGGAGATTCGCCACGGCGGTGAAGAAGAATGCGTGGGCTGCGGGCGCCGGCGCTTTGATTCACCTTCTGCTGCGCACATGAGCTGGGGGCCCCGACAAAATGGCAATGTTGCTCCTCTGCCACAGCTGCCGAGTGACACTTCAGATGCCTGCGCGTCCCTTTGTACGGCCTGCTGGAACCATCCCAAAACCGCAGTGGCAAGAGATTAGAGAGGAGGGAGAGCGGAGACCGGAGAGGAAGAATCGCACGTTATTATCTGGAAGACTGGAAATGTTAATGCCGAAGGTCCGCCCTCCAATGTGAGTGGCTTTGCCGAAAGCCTGGCCCAGAAGGAGGACCGGGCAGGCCTCACTGCAGGGCCCTGGGGCTGTGTTTTGCCTCGCAGGTCACCTTCTGCTGCCCTCCGTGACCAGGTCCACACCATCCCAGTGGCACATCTGACCATGGAAATGGCCTGTTTTGATTGAGGGTTTGCTTTAAAAAATGACAGTTTTTTTTTTTTTTTTAAATGTTGCTGTATATGCGTTGCAGTTGTTTTTGGAGATTTTGTTTTCCTTGCCTCAGTTTAGATATCTGTGACTGGTTGTCCCCCCATCAAGATTCCACAGCTGCCGGTGGCTGGGTGTCTGCTGTGGCCAAGGCTGCCTCCCAAGTGTGTGGGTGTCAGAAAGGGGCTGCCTTTCAGAGGTGCTGGCTGCAGTTAATGCGTGATTAATTTTATTCATAAAAATGTTAATCACTTTATTGTAGGACCTTTTTAACATTCTGTGCAGCAAGCACCTTTTTAATTTTTCTTGCCCACCGTCTCCTAGATGTATTTAATATTTTCAGACATTGCTGGAGCTAACCCAGGACCTGGCAACTAAGCATACGCTTAAAATTCAGTAACAAGCAAAGCTACAGCAACGACAAACAAGCAAACAGAGGAAGACAGGCCAGGACGGCAGGTAACCAGCTGATCTACGGTGACAGGTGTCCTGTAGCCTGTGCAGCCCAGGAGCCCCTCCCCAGAGCACCTGAACTCAAACCACAAAGGCACAGGGGAGAAATCAGGGAGCTCTTTGCCTAGTCCACAGGGCAGCCTGAAGTAGAAGGAATAAATAAAAGCCTCTGGGTTTAGAGGATTTAAACTGTAGGCATGATTCCCACTCCCCTGGTTCACCACTGAGCCAGAGCCTGGACCCGGGTGAGGGCAGTGGGGGCCTGTGGAGCTGGTGAGGAAGGCAGGGATGGTGGGGACTGGGGCAACTGGGGTAGACAGAGGCCAGGGCTCACTGGGTGCAGCACTTTCCCCCACATGACCCCTGATGCAGCACAGGCCACTGCAGTCCCCACATTCAGCTGGAAAGCTCAGGATGCCAGATAAAGGGATTAAGGGATCAGAGACACTCAAGGCATCCTCAGAAGCCAAACAGCAGAGGAGCAGAAAGGGCTGCCACTTGTGCCCCGCCCACAGGAGGCATGTAGGAGGTTGCCTGGCCTCTCCTCTGGACAGGCCACTGCCTTTTGCCTGCCTCTCAGCCCTGGGAGTACTGGTCTTTTCTGCACCAGGGGTGGGGGTGAGGGACAGGGGACGGGGACAGAGGGATATGTTGACTCCAGCCACATGCTTCCCCAGAGCCAGTTCAGGCCAGCAGTTTGGGGGGAGGGGGTCTCAAGACTTGGCTGGAGTGCCATGGGTCCCTGCAACCTGAATGTGAGATGGCGAGGTCATCCAGGCACGTGGCACCCCTCCCAGGTTCAGGGCCACCTCGATTCTCTGACTTCCCATTGAAGGCAATGCGAAGGACATTAGGCCTTGAGGTCTCCTCAGCCTGGGCCACGAGATGACTTCCCTGGGTGGCAGTCCTCTTCCTCCATTGTAAACAAATGTTAAAAAATAAATGTCACAACCATGTTGGTGTAAAGATGAATATATTATTATTACGTATTAACAAATAGTCTTCCACCTAAAAGTTCTTTTTTTTTTCTGTTTCAAAAGAAATTAAGGCATTTTTGTGGGCCTCTAACAGTACTGTGGGCCTCAGGCCCAGTGCTCGCTGACCTGACAGGTCAGCTGCCCTCAGAGGGCCCATCTCAGACGTCCTTAGTGGGAGGGAAGGGAATCTCTATCCAGCTTCAGAAGCAGGGGCACAAAAGGCCACCAGCAGTCCCCACGGGATGACCTTCTGAGGCCTTTCAGCTCCAAAGCTATAATTAGAACCCTGGCTCCACGGGGCTGCAGAAGACTTGTGAAGCTCTCCCTCCCCAGCTGAGCGGACAGGCACCAGATCGCTGGGGAGTTTTCACTTGGAGACCATTTACCAGATGTCACGGGGTGGGCTGCCATAGCCCAGGAAACATTGCGGGGTGGGGTGCTACTCTCCACACAGGCTCAGGGACCTCTCCGGGCAGCTAGGAACCACCACCACTCCCAAAGCACAGAGGCCCCCATCTCCTAGCACTGCCTCCTGGCCACCCACCTTGGATTGGAGACTCAGGGTCACACCCTCCCCTGCTTGCCCTCTACACCCGGAGCCCAGTCCCAGATAGCTAGATCTGGCAAGGCTCTCCCCCAGGACACCCTGAGCCTGTCACGTTGCTGGGCCATAATGCCTGAGGGCAGTACAGGGTAGCCCTGGCTTCCCTTTTGGAGTCCCAGGAGGCTGAGCGCCCAGCAGACTCATATCACAGTGCTGGGTCCTGAGACACGGCCCACGCAGCACAGGGGGTGGGCGGAGACTGCCAAATCCCCAAAACCCAGTACCTCAAACCTTTGAGGCGTCACCAGTCCCCTCCCCCACCAATCCCAGCACCCTCCTTGGGCTGGGCTTCCTTTCCTCCTTTCAGACCCCCACGTTTTCGACCCCAGGGTCAACACTATATTCTTGTTGGCAAACTGAGCCCCATCACTTCCCAGAGAGCATTCAGGGCTCCAATCTCCCCAAATCAATGTCCATAAGTCCATGATCT